>RJWM01007577.1:0-77315 GCA_004363535.1 Dasyprocta punctata | reverse complement strand
AGCTGAAGATTTATTATGAGGACGGATGCTTCTGTGACTATGATGTATCTGAGAAGTTTCATGTTCTGCTGTTTGAGGCCAGAGACTCAAGAAAGACAGCAGTAGACTTCAGTCAGAGATGGGAACCCTCACAGCCAGAGAGCTGAATCACAGTCTAAGGGGCAGAGGGCTTAAATCACAGTCTAAGGGGCAGAGGAAACTGTCTTCTGTTCTACTTAGATTCAGTGGATTCTTTGGTACACAGTCACACTAACGAGGGCAATTTATGACTATCAATTCAATTACCAATATTGACATAGGAAAACTTAACACCAAACTTAGATGTCAGACGTGCTGACTTTATGGTCTCTCAACATTGAAAAGAGCTGAGTGTAATGGCGTATGCCTGTAATCCCAGAACTTGACAGGTTGAGGCAGGAGCATCACCTTAAATTCAAAGCCAGCCTGGGCTACATGAGCAAATTCAAGATCAGCCTGCACTACATAGTAAGACCTGATCTTGGGGGGAGTGGGGGAAGACAAGCAAACATTGAAGAATGAACCAAAGGAGCAAGTCAGGAAAGTTTTATTGGGAATATAAAGAGGAGGATCTGGATTTCCCAGAAGGCTCCCAAATGGGTTGTCATAGAGGCCCTTTGCTGGAGGCAATTTATACATTAAAATCATAACCCGTGTACAGTATGGGTCAAACTGCTATCAACCTTAGGACCACAAATACAGCAACTTAGGTAATATTGATTCAGTAGGGAAGTGAGTAACATAGCAAGGGTATATGGAAAGAAAAGAGGCATTTTTAGAAAGGGAGAGGAGTATGGATCCAGGTGTTCTGGTCACGACCCTGTGAGTCCGATCCCTATCTGAGCTCACTGGACCAGGTGGTACTCATTACACTATAGCTTCAATTTGCTGTTTGGCAAAGTATGCAGGCCTGGCTGTTGCTTTTTCATCCAAGGCCTGGCTCTCCTCAGGTTTTCTCCAGGCACAATTCTGATGTCTTTACATTTGTGCTGACTTCCTTGAGAGCCTGGTTCCTCTCTTACTGTACATTGACTTCTATCTAACTTAAATGCCTGTAATATCATCCAAGAAACACCTGAATGCACAAACCTATAATAATTAGTATAAACTATTAATTATACCAATAATTGCAGCCATTATACAAAGACAAAATCCTGCCACTAAAATATAATATTGAGTAGTAATATAAGAAACATCAATGTTAGTTTTAATATTAAAAATAATCAGTGGTAGAAATGATTTTTGTATAAGTGAAAAATTTAACGCTTGAGAAAATAATGCCTCCTTTTTGAAAGTCATCAAATTACAAAATATTGTGGCAAGAAAACACTTACAAATCATCTATTCTAACTCTGGCACTGAGGCCACACAATTAAGACTTCAAAAATATAAGAGCACTAGTGTTTCCCAAGCTAAAGATTTGTATCCAGAAGAGAGAATGAACAAATTACTTCTCCTGGAGAAGTGTTTCTTGGCATGCACAGGTGGACCTAGAACTGTTTCTCTAAAGAATAGATTGCATTGTAGTCTGAGGAGTGATAAAAGGTAATAAAAATGAAAGCAGCTTTCAAATGATAGACTAAGTAGTTAGACAGTGTGTAATTACTTCTTGTCTGTGAGGAAATCCTGAAAATTCCTGGATTTTACACTGAAAGAGCTCATGATTTTTCCATAGATTCCACCTCCTGCCACTCCCACTGCCAGCTAATACTTTATTCCATTTGTGACCACTATGTACGATTAGCACTTTTCTTATGCACTTGGCCCTACATGGCATATTTACTTGGCCAGTGACTCAAAGGCAGCATGTTCAAAGCTAAATATAACAGCTCATTTTTCTTACTAATTTCTTTCCAGCATGAATCTCACTATAACTGGCTCAAGGTCTATGTCCAAAACCTGGATACCATTCTTTTCTTTGCTCTACATCCTCTCCACACTCAGTCTATCAGGTTCTCACCATTCCACCCGTATTCATTCCTCACTATCTCCCTAAGAAACTAGTCTTTTGTCATACCTTGGAAGACAATAAAATTTGCTTTTCTCACATCTTCATACTTGTTATCCCATTCTCCACCCTATAGCTACAATGGTGTTTCTAAAACCGGATTCATTTTAAACATTATAATAAGGGCAAGGTGGCCCTACATGTTTTAACTTCTACACTTTTCTCCAACTTCATTTTTTTCCTCTGTTACTACTTTACATCCCAGTTTAGACATGGTGATGCTTTTCACACTATAAAATAAACCAAATAAAATAAAAGTATAAAATAAACCAAATATTTCTTAACTGTTATGTGATGATGACTTGTAAAATTGCTAAAATAAGAAAAATTTTATGTTAGGTGGCAGAAATAAAAATTAGCCATCTTGCCTTGAGTATATGCCTTGGATGAGTACAGAAGAATGCCAAGAAGGAGATTATATGTGATTTATCACTCACTATATATAACCATATCTAAAAATTTAAGTATTCTGTGGAATACTAAGGAAAAGATTTTATCTTTGCAAGACACAAACCATTTCTTGTCCTAAAGGAGTGTGATCCAGTGATGTCTATCTTTTTTATGAGCTTGTTGTCCAGTGTGAAGGCAAGTGAAGTAGATAATTTATAGTAAAGCATGGAGAATTTTTTTTTTGGAAGTCTTTCTCCTTTAGTCTAGATTGGCGTCCCAGAGAAGCCTGCCACCCAATGCAGCATCCTGGGCTTCCACCGTACCCAGCCCATAGAAATGGAATATATTAATAAATATATAAACTTTTATACAGTAATTGAGCCAAGATACTAAACAGTATGTTCAATATATTTGCCACTACATTGTTTTTCCACTAGATATAAGCAGAGTTCGATCAGTGAGTCCTAATGGATACATTATTAAGTACTTTCAAAAGCAAGTATCATTTTTAGTAAGAGAATGGAATGATTAACTAGGAGACAGATTAATAGCTTTTACAATAGCTAAGTGTACTGTTACTATTCTGGTATTTTTGACTTGTGCAATTTTGACAAACCAATTTAAAGTTATTTTTAGGAGAAAAAAACTAATCTGTGCTACGAAATTAGCTCAATTTTGCATTTACAAACAAATAAAAATATTGTTTGTCTTCACTTTAAAACTATAGCAGATTTACAAATAGTGATATTCAAACAGCACACTTCAGTTCCCTAGTTGGAGTTGGAAGACTTAATTCAGCTCAAAAATAAAAGCTGTATGCAGTTATTTTGGTTGTACACACAAAACACATGCACACACGGTTTGAAACACCAGGCAAGGAATATTGTTTGTAATGAAAAACACGGAAATAAATGAAATGCCTAAAAAAAGTTAGCAGTTTTTTAAAAGTCCAATATAGTCATTAAGTATATTAATGTTTAAACAAGAGTATTCGCAATAGTTTGTTAAAAAAGAACAGGTTATTCTGGCCAGGCGTGGTGGCGCACACCTTTAATGCCAGCACTCGGGAGGCTGAGTTAGGTGGAGCGTTGTGAGTTCGAGGCCGGCTTGGGCTACAACTCGAGCGCAAGGCCGGCCTGAGCTACATAGTGAGACCCTGCCTCAAAAAACCAGGGCTGGGGAGTTTGGCTCAGTGGCTTAAGCGCCTGCCCTGGCAAGCGCAAGGTTGTGGGTTCAATCCCCAGTGCCACAAAAAAACAAGAAAAGAATAGGTTATTCTGGGCATGGGGGTGCACCTACACAGGGAGAAAGAGGGCAGCTCAAGTAGGTGGGAAAAGGACTTGTCTCTGAGGTTATTCTTATTTTTTATTGTTTCTTTGTAATTTTAAAATATTTATGTTATCATTTATTTACTTTTTTTTTTTTTTTTTTTTGGCACAGGGGATCGAACTCACAACCTTGTGCCTGCCAGGCAGGCACTTAAGCCACTGAGCCAAACTCCCAGCCCTAGCTTTTGAGACAAGGTCGCACTATGTAGTTGAGGCTGGCCTTGTGCTCATGTTGTAGCCCAAGCCGACCTCACATCGCTCCTCCTACTCAGTCTCCCGAGTGCTGGGATTAAAGGGATGCGCCACCATGCCCGACTAACTTTACTCTATTTTAAAGTGTATCTTCTGACTATACATAAAGTTAAGTTATCATTCAAATTGATACATTTAAAATATGGTGAGATATTTATGCAGTATTGTGTATCATATATAATGTATTATTTGCAATTAATATATATAATATACAGTATAATATACGTGTATATATATCTATATCTATATCTATATCTATATATATATATATATATATAGAGAGAGAGAGAGAGAGAGAGAGAGACAGAAAGAGAGAGTTCAAATTCATACCCCAGTGTTAAACAGATGGCCCTTTTATAAGGTGGTCAAATCTCTGTGTGCACACTTTCACATAATACTGGGGAAAAAAACATTCTATGATCATCTCAGTGGGTAAATATATGTAAAATATACAGAAACAAGTGATCTTTTTTGGCCTCTTGGTTATATTACTATTCTTTTTGTAGACACATCACTGTTTTTGAAAATACATTTCACACTTCACAACTCATGTTTTAGATTTTACATCAGTCAAAGACATCATTGTAATTTCTTACTACCAGCTATTAGTTTCCTAGAACTTGAAGAGATGTGTTATTTATCAGTTGTGCAAATAGATAAACAACTCTCAACTACCTGAAGTAAATTTCAAGGGCAGCTGAATGCTTTGAAAGATGTTTAACAAGGATTGAATCTGCTTAAATTTACATTTCTGAAAAATTATACTCAACTAGTAACTAAAGGAAACTTCGGAAATCATAAAAAGCATAGAAATGATGAAATCTTAATTGGGCCAGTGATAATAAAAATAGGAAAAGTTAAATATGAAAATGTTATCTCCAGTCCTTTTGCTATTTTGAAGATGATCATGCTTAGATATATGTCCTACATAGGAAATAATTCTGTTTTCATTTTTGGGAACATCATAAATGATATTTAACATATGTATAAAGTATTTCAATGTTTATATCAGTCAGTCTCTCAGTAAGAAATAGATGTTACATCTAAATTATGTAGTGCAAAAGTAGACTATTGAGATATTTATAGAGCTACATGGAAGGTGAAATAAGAATTTGAAAGAGAAAGACATAATATCCTGCATAAGAATCACATACATTATACCAAAGTTGGAGTTTGTATTAGCTCTGACTGAGCTATATACAAAATGAAATAGCCAAGTAGACATTTATCAACTAAGTTGTCAATGTTTATATTTTTAAAAATTACTTAGTTTCATTTGCATATTAGTTTATGGTTAATTTTACAATTATTCTTACAGGTTCATAAAATATAGCAATTGTAATAAAAAATAATTATTTGTATTTATTGCAAGCATTTGACAAAACCTTTTAGTAAGGCTATTCTTTCTTCCTATGAGAAGTTTAACCTCTTCAATTGTTTTAATTAAATTGAATATGCTCTTTCTTCACTCACTTCTGTTCTTCTATCTTCCACTCATCTATTTAACAAGTATATGAGGGCTTTCTCTATTCTATGCTACATCTTGTCGCTAGGAATACAGATGTGATAAACTATTGTCCTTAAGAAGTTAATATTATGTTAGAGACAATAGAAACATATAGAGAAATAATTGCAATTGATTGTATATGTACTAGTGTACAGCAGTATTTATAAGCTAAATAATAAAAGAAACTGAAGAACATTAGAAGAAATTGCAGGGATAATTGTGGGAACACATGTTAATGGGTTTGTGAAGGCTAGCGTATCAGCTAGAGAAAAGGACCATAGGCCAGAGTTTCTAATCAGCTGTGCTATTCACAATTTAAACTGTTAAAATTCTTTGCTATGGGGCTATCCTGTGCAATGCAGGGTGTTAAACAACACCTCTATCCTTTTTATACTGAATATAAATGGCGTCTTTGCTTGCAACAACGACAAATTATTTGCTAACAACCAATGTTGTTAATGTCTCCAGATACTGTCAAATTTCTCAGTGGAAAGAAATTTACATCTGCTGAAGTACCAAAAAGCTGTATAATGAAAATCCAGGTTAATATAGGCGAACACCTCAGTAATGCTACATCCATTATAAGAATTATATTGGTTTCCATATTAATAATAATTACTTTTTTAAAAACAGAAAAATGGAAAAACAAATAAATGTATTTACATTGATCTGATTTATGGTGTGAGATGATTAAAAATACACACTTGAAATCTGGCAGGCAAAAGCAGGCGGTTATTAGCTATGCCCTAATAAACAAGTAGGAAATCCTTTATAATAATAAGAAATTCAGAAACTAAAAAATGACAAAACTATCACTGCACAGCTTTAAAAATTGTGCAATAGCTGGAGAAGCATTTTCTAAGAAAAAATCTGTAATGCGAATAAGAACAGAAGAAATATGGCCCTTTATTTTAACGGATGACTACTCACACCTCATCCTAATACTACTTTAGTTACTGTGGTGGTTCTTCCAGAGTTGGTCAAGTTATGAGGACCAGCATCAAAGTAGTTACAAAGATGATTTAGGGAAATATGCACCATGTCATATCCAGCAGCATGGGAGGTGACAGCAATGTATGAGTGCAGAAGATGAATGGCTACGCTAGCCTGAGGTTGCAGTGTGATAGGGACAAATGCATTACTGACTGAGGATGCGGATATGCTCAGTAAATGTGGCAAAGGCTCACTAGCCACATGTTCCTACCAGTCCTGGATATGTGCATACATACAAAGAAGACCCAGGTGGGTTTAGGGCAAACATGCAAAGGGACTTAACATCAAATACATACATTTTTACACAGGTGACATTAAAAGACTATCAAAGATTTACTGGCTTACAGAGTTTAGGATAATCTTTCTTTTTTTTTTTTTTTTTGCAGCACTGGGAATCGAACTCACAGCCTCGCACCCACCAGACAGGCACTTAAGCTGCTGAGCCAAACTCCCAGCCCTGGATTTTTGAAGCAGGGTCGCACTATGCAGCTCAGGCCAGACTTGCGCCTGCGTTGTAGCCCAGGCCGGCCTCGAACTCACAACTCTCCGCCTACCTCAGCCTCCCGAGTGCTGGAGGATAATCTTTCTTGAAACACTGACTCACTGCGGAGTTAAGCATACAATGGGATGCTCCATAAGCCACAGGAAAAGAGAAAGTCTTGGAGTCAGAAAATTCACTTAGCTTCAGTATTCATCATTCACTGTTGAGTTCTCATTGGAAACAAGGACAAAAGATAGTGGTATGACATGAAGCAAACTACCTAAAGGAGTAAATTATACCCTGCACAACTATTCTTCAAATGCAAATGTGAGATAAAGAGATTTCATAATAAAAATTATGATTACTTGCTGTTAGCAGACTGGACTTAGAAGTAATACTAAAGGAAACGATGTATGCTAAAAGAACGTGTCAACAAATGATAGCACAAGTGTACAAAAAGAAATGAAGAACGTTAAAATGCTCCTCTAATATGTTTTTTTAAATTTCTGATCTTGCTGCTGTAAATTCTAAAATTATGACAATGCATCATTGGGTTTATTACATTCATAGAAATAACATAGGTGGTAAGAGAGTGAATGAGAAAGGAGGGAATGGATGTTGTTGCACTAAAGAGTCTATGTTTTCCAGAATTAAATTAGTATTAATCAGAATTAAATAGTGAAAAGTTAAAATGTTACCCAGATAGCACATTCTTTTTTTTTTTTTTTTTCGGCACCAAGGATTGAACTCACAACCTCGTGCCTGCCTGACAGGCGCATAAGCCACTGAGCTAAACTCCCAGCCCTGGTTTTTTGAGGCAGGGTCGCACTGTGCAGCTCAGGCCGGCCTTGCGCTTGCGTTGTAGACCAAGCTGGCCTCGAACTCACAATGCCCCACCTACCTCAGCCTCCTGAGTGCTGGGATTAAAGGCGTACACCACCAGGCCCGGCTCAGATAGCACATTCTTTTGTAAGAGTTTAATAAATTCTAGATATCTACAGTAGCGCTTGGTGATTATAACTAGCAATACGGTTTGGTATACTTGAATTTTGCTAAAATGTTAGAACCCAAATGATCTCACCACAATAAAATGAAGGAAAAAAATAAAAGAAAATAAAATGATAAGTATATGAGATTCTGGATAGCTTAATTAGTTTGATTGTGATAGCCATTTTATATCATATATGTACATCAAAATACCAAGTTGCATACCTTTCTACAAATTTCTATTTGTCAAATATATCTTACTTAATTCAACTGCAGAAAAAAAAAACTGTGTTTTACAGAAAATATCTAATACAATTCATCTTGTGTGCAATATACACCATCATATAACACAAGAGAAGTCAATGATTGAGAGACAGATGAGGAAATATATAGAAAGAAAATTGCAAAAGACTAAATGAAAATATTGTATAGCTAATAATTTACTTAAAAGTACCTGGCTTAAGCACACAAAACAAAAATGAGAGATTGTCACACTGGATAGCGTATCAAGAAAGTATTATATGCTATGCATAAGAAATATTGTTTAGACTAAAGAAATAATTGTACTGAAAATAAATTAATGAAAAGTGTATTTCATACAAATATTTTCATAAGAAGGCTGAAATTGCTTCATTGTAATGTAGGCTTCTTTCAAAGAAATAAAAGTGAATGTAAGAGAAAAATCTGTGTCTTCATAAAGAAAACCAAAGTCCTTATTCTAGTCACTGTTAATAAGCAAACATTTTTAAAAAGTATTCCATTGGTCTCCTAATAATCTTAACAAAATGATAAAATACAAATAAATTTCCCATCCTAAGCAATGCTAGGTATGTATTACAGTGGCGCTAAATATATCCTCATTGTTGAGCAATCTCAAGGACTTTTCCTCTTCTAAAAATGAAGTTATGTATTCAGACAATGTCTCCTATACCCATTTCCTCAGTCCTTGGCAACCACCATTTAGTTTTGCATTCATCTAAATTTGACTGCTTTATACACTCTATATAATGGCATCACACAGTATCTGTCCTTTGTACTTTTGGAACTACTTCAGTTAGTGTAATGTACTTGAGGTTGATCAATATTGTAGCATGTAACAGGATACTTTCTGTATTAAATTTTAGTAATATTCTATACATTTATGTACTGTATATTGTTTCATATATATAGGGACACATGGGTTGCATTCCCTTCTTGGCTACTGTGAATAGTGTTACCATGAAAATGAGAGTGCACATATCACTTTCAGATTCTGGTGTTTTTTGTTTTTTGATTTTTTTTTTTTAACTGCTTTGGATTGGTGGGTCATCTGAGATTTATTTTGCTTATTTGTTGTTGGAGAACATTCATATTGTTTTCCAAAAGGACTGCATTATTTTACGTTCTGACTGACAATGCACAGGAGTTCCAGTTTCTCCATGTATATGCTCACACTTTCTTTCCTTTTTTTTTCTTTTCTTTTTCTCCTCTCCTCTCCTCTCTTCCCTTCTCCTTTTCTCTTCTCTTTTCTTCTTTCTTTTCCTTTTCTCTTCCCTCCTTTCCTCCCTTCCTTTCTTCTCTTTAGTTCTTTTTTCTTTAAATCACTTTTGTTTTCTTTGAAAGAGTAGCAATTGTGATGGATGTGATATGATAATCTTGTGGTGGTTTGATTTGCATTTTTTGGTGATTAATAATGTTGAGCAGTCCTTGCTCATTTTCATATCATCTGTCAAGAAAAATTTACTTTAAGTTTTTGCTCATTTTTTAATCAGGTTATATGTTTTTGTTTTGTTATTATTTTATTAGTTTGGTTTTTTCTAGGAGTGTCTAAACAACATATTACAGTAGATGATTTAGAAATTATATATTAGCTTAGAACAACTAAGTATCTGCAGTTCTATAGACCTTATTTTATTATTTTAACTTCATTAAATTTCCACAGAAGAATATTATAACAGGTTGTTTAGATCAACTTTTATTCTTTGGACTATTAATATCTGTCACATCATTAATCATAATATTTTTTCAAATGAATAATAGTTATGAAATAAGAAAGTATAATTCTTTGAAAATTTTCATTATATTAAGGTAAATTTTTTTTCTCTTAGTTGCTTCTGATTAGTCATAATACTTTTCAAATAAACAAAAATTTTGATAAATTATAATTTTTTAGAAATTGCATAAAATTAAATTTTTCCTCATAAATAATTCTGATTTTAACTCTTTAGGAATGTATTCTTTAAAAGATAAAACATTTAATGTACAGAAATTTATAAATGTATTTACTGTCCCAAAATATCACACAGAATGAGAAGTCATGCATCATATATATATATATACATATATATTAAAATACACATTTTAAACTATGGTGTATGTAGCATGACAAATCATAAAATGCCATTGTGTCCTTTCAACTCAGCAGGCTGAATTTAGAAGATCTGTTCCATTGAACAAGGGAAACCACTGAAAACATCTCATCTGGAATATAACCATGATCATTTATTTATTTATTTGCTTTGAGTATTGTGTAAGTAACTACTATTCAGAGTCTAAAACTTAACAGCTTTGCTTTTGTTGGGGTTTTTTTGGTACTGGGGATCAAACTCATGATCTCTCACTTGCCAGGCAGGCACTTATGCTGCTGAGCTAAATCCCCGGCCCTTTACAGTTCTTTTTTTTTTTTTTTTTTGACAGCATTGTTTATGGAAAATAATATTTTTTACAACATCAATTCACATTCAGAGAAAATTATGGTTTATCAAATAGCCTTTTTCTCTTCCCTTTCCAAAGATGAGTTTCTATGCGTTTGTATTATAAGATAAATAAAATTAAAAATATATGTTACACAGCACAGCATACTGACAAAAATAACTGAAAGAAATCAATTCAAAACCTATTCATTTTTATAATATTGAAGATGTGTATATTGAGTCCTCAATGGACATTTGTGCACAATTGTGAAAAATTGTTTACAGTTGAATGCAAAACCAATTAAGTTCTCTTTATGTTTGATTCTTGTTTCCATAATTATTTAATGTTTCTGATAACAAACATAATATTTATTATATGCAAGTCACTTTCCCAAGTGTTTTACATATTTGCATAATTCCACATAGTTTGAAGGGAGATTGTCAACAGTCCATGAAGGTTTAGCAAGTAAATCTTTCATTGTAAACACCCATCAATGTAAGCATATCAAGATCACAGTATGATGTACTATTCTGAATAATGCAGATGAGTCTGAACAACTTCAGTTTTATATAATAAAATGTTTTCATGTTAAAAACCTAATCACTTACCATTTTAGAAACCATCTTCTTATGTTTTCAAATTGCCAGTATCTGTATTCAGTCTAGCCCTGAGGAAAATAATCAGTGGCACACAAAGCAACACTGGTTTGTAACATCTTCTTCAAATTGAGTCAGTATGTTTGCAATGCTTTATCCTCATCTTGAAACAGGAGCTGAACCAGGAAAGCTCGCAATTTCTGTTTGATTGAAACCACTCTTATTTCTTAGTAATCAAGAAAATACAACATATATAAATGTCATACCTATCCATATATGTCATTTTCTCTGCACTTCCTAGACATGGTCAGGTATGCCTGTAATGTCAACTATTAACCTTTACTAAACATGTTCATCTTTTATGATTGTTTCATCTAATTTGATGAATTAGATTATAACTTTTTATATGATAGTAAAATCATCCCAATTTGAGGATTGATTATAAGGAGTAGAAGTTTAAAACAGAGAAGAACTACTAATTTCAAGCTAAAGAACTTTTGGCTTAAGATATTCGATATCAGATATTGTCTCTTATTTTATTTAGTCATTTACTTGGGGTTCAATTGTTTCAGATTCCATTAAAATAGTGATAATATTTCTAGATCAAAGCAAGACATTGCCTAATGATCATGACCTATATTGTTATAGCAGAAGAAATTAATCAGAATTATTTTTTAAAATCATTTATTATAGACAGATTATGAGCTGTTGGTGAATATTAAATTATGCAATGAAAATCCTGTGAAGTAACAGAAGCTGATCAGATGAAGCTCAAATCTAGAATGTTCACTTAGTTAAGGAGACCACTACACAGATAAAGAACTAAAAATGGTATAAAACTAACAGGAATTATTTGATTGGAAAAACATAATATTAATTTTTAAAAGCTTGAACATTGTATATTTTGTATTCTTCATCAATAATTATGTATAAATTTTGGTAAGGTTACATGCAATATTATTTGTTCATAATAAATAATAGTCTCCATTTTGCAATATTTCAATTTACGGATAGATCAGTGAACAAAGAATAACTTGAAAAAAAAAGAAATTGCTTTGCATTTCAAGTAGATATTCTTTGAAAATAATCTTCAGGATGTATTTGCATGGAAAGGAGAAAGCCAGAACCTTGATAACAACATGCTTCATCAACTTCAGTCGATGAAAGAATATTGAAGAGGAATAAAGTGCTTTATAATTCGGTGAAGTACATCTTTTGAACTTTCAACTTCACTTTTACTATCAGTGGAAACAGTACGCTTGTTCTGTGTAAGAGTTAGAATGAAACATACCTTCAATAATGTTACAGCAATCCAGAAGAATATGCCTAGAGCCTATGAAAGAATGTTATATACCCTATTTAAAGACAACTACACAATTTCTAGGGAGCAGGTAAAGGGCTGAAAAACAGAAATAATCAAATTAGGAAAGTTGATTCCTCCAAATCAATCCAGGGTAAAATTACATATAAGGGTAGAAGAATATGTTGTTTTTGTGGCTGTGGTTTAATGTACCACAACAAAGTAAATCTTGAAGAGCCATTCTCTAAATCATGCTGTGCCAAAAGAATTGTAAACTCTTCTAGAGCTTCCACTATTTGGTTTGGATGGAGAGTTATTTTGTCAGACTTCTGCTGTGAAATATCCACACTTTCCATAGACTGTGCCAGATTCTAAGAAGGCAGGAGTTGGACACATGATTCTTAGTTATACTAGAGGGGAGGACTTAGAGAACTAGTGTAAAGAGACTCAAGTCAGCATGATCATCCATTACAGGGTATGTTGATCTGGAATTCGGTGTGACTTAGGGTACCTCAATGTACTTTTAGCAGTCTCAGCCTGAGCTCTGCCCAAATGGGTAGAAATGGAGGTCTGGAGTGTTCCACCACTGGTAGCAAAGAGGATGAAATATTCCACTTCTCTGATACTTTTTGATAACAGATTCCACACTATGTCTTCTACCAAAAACAAACTGCATGGAAAAATCATGAATTAGATACACATAAAAATGTGGTGCTAAATGATAAGCTTCTTGGCAAATTGGTGAACATAGCAGTTAGCCAACTATGCTGATATGCAATATTTATTAGTATGATATTAAATTTATTGATATATTAACATATTAATAAAATAATGAAGTTAAAATATGTACATGCAATTTAAAAGCAACTAGTGTTAATTACAAAATTACTTCATCAAAAATATAGGAATAAGAATATAATGTATTTCTTGATTTGATTTTTCATCACAGCTTGTTAATTTTATAAGGAAAGTTACAGGTTATAGTGATACTTGTAAATTGTGGAATTAAAAGAAATTTGAAAAAATATATGAATATCAAGGGCCTAATACATCAATATAATTCTTGAAAACTATTATCTCTCACAAATTGAATTAAACTTAGACATTCTTTTGAAAATATGCAAGATATTGTCTTTCCCAAGTTTCTTTCTGAAAACTTTGGGTTAAAGCAAAATATAATGGGAAGAAATTGCTGAGAACCAAGTAGCACGTATGAAAGCAAAGACATTTTTCATGATAATTCAAATGAAATTATTTTTAAGTGAAATGTTCAAAAAAAGTACTAGCTGTGTATTGGTCTCAGATCAGAGTAGTCATGGTTGGAAAAATACCTGTTAGTTTATCATGTTCATCCTTCTGCTAGGGCAGGATATGCTGCAATCCCAGGACAGAAGAAGTTAGCACTTCGTAGCTGCCAAGAAAGCAAGGGCAATCTTTTAGGGCGCACAAGAGAAACCTAGTTAGAGCCAAGTCAATATAGTGTTTGACTTCTATCCAATAAACCCATCAAAAAAACGTGCTTCTGTCATTCCAGCTACACTGATCCTGGCAACTATATTCTGTTCTAGTTGGAACATTTGCAAAATCTTATCAAGAAAACTATCCAATAAGGATATATTGCTCTTCTACTTATGGAAAGAAAAGAATAAAATATTGTAAAGCAAACGTATTAGGATGAATATATTCCCGCAATAATATGTTGGAAGTACAAAAAATGTTAAACCACAAATGATAAATATTTCTGAAAAAGATGAGCAATCTATTCCATTTACTAGTAGAACAACTAGCATTGCAACCTATGCACATGGGAATGTAATAAATCCTACGTGATGAGAATAAACAGTAGGAGATGGAGGACTTTATAGTGATTCTATGAGTAATATCAATATAGGCTGTTTAATATTTAAAGCCTTTTCCAAGTACAAGAATCTATTATCCTACAACTTATCACTACTTGGTAGTAGATGAGGAAGTCTGTTTAAACTCTTTAGGATTGCTGCATTTATTCATCTGTTTACACATCTCCAGTTTTTGTTCGGTCTTCATTGGGATGGGTTAGCTCTATGTAGATTTTAGTTCATGACGTGTGGACTCATAAGTGGCATCATTTTTAAAAATATTAATTAGTTACAAATATTAAAAATATTAATCTATAGTTTGACATCTTCCCCACTTTTTTTTTTTGGTAACATTTGACACCGTATCTGGCTAAGTTGCCTAGTGTGGTTAGAATAGATGATCTTCCTGCCTCAGTTTCCCTGATGTGTGCCACCATGCTAGGTTTTATATTTTCCTGCTAAATGTTATAACTTGCAACATTAGTGGCAGCTAATCAGTGGTGGTCTCGTGAAGGCCTTTGTTGTGGAGCCTACCAGGTTCTCCATGTGTTTCTTTGCTTCTCCAGGCTCTTGAATTACAAGGTCAGTGACTATCATCAACTGTGTTATTATTTATTTTTTTTTAACATCTGCATTGCTTTATATAACCTAATAAGCATTGGAAGAAACTCAAGTTTGCAAATTCTGTCTCCACTGTTTGGACTCCTTCACGATGTCACTCAGGATCTTTTCCTCTTTCTTATTCTGTGTCATCTCACCGAGATGAAAGATGTCTAGATCTCTTGTTAACAGCTTCGTGCTGGCAAATCTATAGTATCTTCTGCTTCGAGCTCATTTTTAAGTTCTAGGATTGTACCTATTCACTTGGATGATATTTTTGTTTTCTACCATACAGGAAGAGCCAGTTTAAAATGTTTACATTTCATCTCATTACTTTTCTTTTTACTATGGTTCCTTTTTTCAGGGTTGTATACTGTCATTCATGACTGAGGTCACACCCTGGAAAGTACTAGCCAGTGATGACATTCACAATTTTTACCTTTTCTTCAGTCTATACATACACAATCCACCACTAGCACCTTAAAATTATATACCCTAAATATCTTTTAAATTCTTTTACTTATTTGTGCTTCTACTCTCTGTCCTGTAATTCAAACTCTTCCTATTGTCACTCTATGCTAATATTAAAATCAATTGCACAGCAAAAGTGGCTTTTACTGATATTCTTTCCTCCTGCTGTGTTGTGCTTTGGTTGGTGCTAAATATTAGCTGGAGTGATGTTCAAATAAACAAATCTACTCATGTAAGTCCCCTCTGTAAAACACTAATATCTTCCCCATTCTCTTAAAGTAAAAATTGAAACTCTTAAACATGTCTTACATGACCCCAGATGGCCTGAGCCTGGTCGATCTTTCCTGCTCTTCCCTTAGCACTCTGTGCACAAGGAATTACACCTTTATTTAAATTTCTTTAATTCACTAAAGTTTTTCAGCTCTGGGTATTATAGACAACTAAGGTAGATTGAAATTAATAGGCAGTGAGAGGGGGAAAAACCAGTGAGGGAATCAGTGCAGAAGATGTTTCACACCTCATCAGTGTTGCAACTGGAGTGGATGGAGGTACATTTGAAGAGAGCCATTCCTCAACACGGACAGTCAGTAGCCTTACCTGAGAGTCTCTCTCAACATGAACAGCAGCTTAAGATTATGTTATGACCAGCACCCAGCTAGGCATCAGATGGATACATAGGTGGGAGACCCAAATATCAGGACACATCTTCCTATTCCTTTGCAGGAATGCCTTTGTTCTTTCTACTACTAGAAGTTACAGATAAACTAACAATAATGATGCTTATCATATACCCTTGGCATGTACCTCATTTCCTATTGGACCAGTATTAGCTAAGCAATGATACTTGTACTCCTATAAGTTGATTGTAGCTTGATCCATAGCTACCCAAGTTGTGATTTTGTTGTATAAAATGCCTTTCACAAAGAGGCTCAGCAACCACTCACTCAGGATCCCTCCAGGAAATCCAGCAGCTATTCTTATTATTATTTCCAATAAAACTCTCCTAATCTCCTCCGATTCACGATTTCATTCCTTGAAGTTATGAATCCATGAACTCAATACATACAGCAACACAAGCATTCCTAGCAAATAATTTCATAGCTTGTACTCCTGTTCTCTTGTCACATAAATAATTCCTACTCCTCATCTAGGTCTTAAGTATTATTTCCTCATAGAAATCTTCACTGGTTTTTCTATATTAAGTTACATGTCCTGGTCACTTCAGATTCTTTATACACACAGCACTCCCAAATAAGAATAAAGTGTGTTTTATTGAGCATTTATCTCAAACACTTCAATACTGATATCTATTAGTAATTCACTATTTTGCCTTGTAAAATCTATTATGAAATTACAGAACATTACAGAAATCACATAAACATGAAGATTGTAATCATCACTAAAATATGGTAGCAATACAACAGCAATAACTTCGGTAACATTGGAAGTGTATGAAATAATGATCAGTTGGGATCAAAATTCTAAATCAGAAGTCCACAAGCATTAAGAACGTTCAGCCGTATTGAACTTCTACTAGTCAGAAGGTTGTAGGGAAGCTAAGGAGTTTGAGAAATATTCCAAGTGGTATAAAAGATAGAAAATAGCTAAGTGTCTGAGACAATGCAGGTCTAAAGCATTGTATTTCACAAATGTGCCATTAAAAACTAAGACACATTTGAGGTTGGTAAGGTTGAGAAGGCATGCTAATATTCAAAGTCAAGATAAATAATACTTTAAATAAATAATACTTTAATGCTATATTATTGAGTGATTTAATGTCTTTAACTGTCACAAAATTATAAAAATATTCATACCCTGGAACCACCAGTTTAAGTCTAGGAACCACTCTCAGAAATATATGCAAAGTTTCTGCTCTAAAACATTTATTACTGCACTTCTATAATAACAAAATGCAGCAAAATATTCAATAAGCAAACAAAAACATAACTTAATTAGTAATAGGAAATGCCACACATATTAATAATGAATACATGGAAGGAACAAGAAATAAATTAATCGATAGACAAGTAGGTATCAAAGAATTTAGGCTATTATACTTCAAATATTAACAGTGTTTTTTTCTGAGTGGTGGGTAGTTGTAAGATTTTATTTCTATTTTCTAATTGTTAATATTTCAACATTATACCCTTTTATTGATAATTTTCCCAAAGTAACATTAAAAAATCTCAATGTTTTGTGCTCTTCTGATCTTAACTTCTAAGAATCTCACATAGTTTTGGCATATAGTTGTATTCTGTCAATATTAATCTTTAATTCCTGTGTACTTTCTTTTACTTTTAAAGAACAATGCAAATTTAATAACAAGATAGCAAATTATGGAAACTGAGAATGAAATGAAATGGAGGTAAGATGTTTCTACGTCCACTATTTTGTTTGGGTGTAGTGTGATTATGTCTCCTGAAGGTTCATGTGCCAGAAATTAGGTTCTCACTGTGCCAGTGTTGGGGTGGTGGAAATTTTCAGAGATGAGACCTAGTGGAAGGTAATTAGACCATGGAAGCAACACCTTAAGAAGGAGTTAGTGAACTCCTCTGGACCTGAATTATTTCCTGTGACAATGCATTGTTATAAGGGGGCCTGGCAACTTCCCCGCCCTGAATTCTTTTGCAGATGCTGCTGACTGCTCTTGAACAAACTCCTGCCACTGTGGTACTGTCTGCTATGAAGCCCTCACTAAAACCAAACAGATTCTGGTGCCACATTCCTAAACAATCAGAACTGAGAGGAAATAAACATGATTTTATTATAAAGTTTCCAGCCTCAGGTGTTTTGTTATGGCAACAGACATTGGATTATGACACCAGTTGTAAAACTTTTGCTTGTTAACTTCCAATTATAAATGTTCTGCTTGTTAACTTTCAAGAGCATTGAACCAGTTCCACTTCAGAGATTCCATTCATTTCCAGGACATGTCAAAATACTATTGTGATACTTTCATGTCTATTAATTTCCATATCAATAAATTTGATATTACATTTCCATATACATTTGCTTCTAAAAACTAGTTAAAATCCAGGCATGTTGGCGCACTGATAATCCCAGCACTCAGGAAACTGAGGCAGGAGGATCGTTGTGAGTTCAAGACCAGACTGAGCTATAAAGTGAGCTCAAGGTCAACCTGAACTTCATAGTGAGACCCTGTCTCAAAAAATAGGGCCTGGAGATTTATCTCAGTGGCCTAAGTAACTGCCTGGCAGGCGTAAAGTTGTGAATTCAATCCCTGGTACCAAAAAATAAAATAAAAATACAAAATAAACAAAAATTAACAATTAGCTAGAGAATCAAATAAAATTTAAAAAACAGGATGATAAAACTCTGCTAAAGAAATAAGATTTACAGATTGAAGAATTCTCTCTCATCTAGTAGGTCCTGTGTAGCACTAAGTTGAAAAGAAAAAGTAATGAAATGTTTGGATGTATTGAATATTATAGCTATTTGAAAAGGTCTCTGAACACATTTTATTTTAGACTTCACCACACCTGAATGGCTTTTCAAATATATTTGAAAAACTATTGTCTACATATACTAACACTGAATGGAATATCATGACTTTAAGCACTTCCATTTTTTTGCATATGTAAAATAAGTGAAATAAATATATAATGAATACCTCTTATGCCCTGGTCATAAGTACCAACTCACCTAAAGATGCAGACTCCTCAATACCATTTATGTCCAAGTTCTCGACTTTAAAAATAGTCTTTAATCACGTCAAACCCTGTTTGTGTGGGTAACTAATATATAATTTATTAATTTATGATGAAGAAGATGGAATTTAGGATGTTTTTGACTTTATAATCTTTGTGACACTTCAATTATTTCAATATTTGTCAGTCAGTTCTATTTTGAATTACATTATGTTGCTACATTGACAATATGCCTTCATATATAACTATGATTGATATAGTCCAAGATGGTGTAGAATATTAGATCAATCAGGTCATTATATGAAATCAAGAAAAATGACTTTGTCTTGTTAAGTAGTAAAGGAATTTACCAAAGAACATTTTAGTAGTTTGCAGAATTGTTGAGCTGTCTATAGAGTATGCTAAAAGCACATCTTTTAGAAAACATACCATAAACACCACTGCTTTCAAGCATGCTGAAAAACCATAGCTTTCCTACCATTAGGAGTCAAGGACTAGAGGCAATAGCAGCCACGGCATTCCCATGAATACCAGCTCTGCATGGAATTTGCTGTCTGACATTCATTTAGTCTAGATGCTTCTGGTGCCCCCATTACCAAGCAAATAAATGAGCTCCAATGCTTAGCTCAATATACTTAAGTAGTCACTTAAGCCTTTAAAAGGCCTTAAAGTTTGAGTCTGCTCATTATGCGTCAGCTCCCCTGCCTGTGAACTAGAAACATACTGGGACAGGTAAAATTTCTGTCTTATTTTGAGAAAGCAAGATCATGGCTCACAAATTCCATGTATAAGGTTATACTTTTCTAGTCTGTGAGGAAATTAGAGAACTGATGAATTATTTACTATGTTTTGCTCTTCTTTCTTTTTTTACATTTTTTTTCTGTGTGGTGCAAGTGATCCAATCCAGGGCCTTATTTATTCTAGACATGCTCTCTCCTGTCGGACCATACCCCCAGGCCTTCTTTTCCAAAAATAGAAATGTTCACCATTAATATTTTGCTTTGTTAGTACGGATTTTAAGAAAATTTGATAAATTGAGCCATGTATTATATTTATATTAGAAATTTACATTTTGGTCTTATTTAGATAACCTATCAGTGAAACCTTCCAAAATTTTATCGGTTCAAAGTATTTTATGCTTGAATTAGCAAGAAAGGTAGTAACTGCTTATGTTTTATTACTTACAATTTAAAACACAATGTATCTATGCTATTATGAAGATTGTAAATGAAAATATAAAATATGAAAGAAATAAGATAAATCAGGAAAGTAAATGTTACTAGATCTATTTGATACGTATGCACAGTGTGTTTAATTTGAAAAGGAACAATGAAATCCAGTTGAAAAGCCATTACTTGAACTTGTAAAACACAGTTAAGTGGTATGCAATTTACTTTTGGCAAGTAGAGCGAGACAGTTCAATGGGGGAAGAACACATCATTCAACAAATAGTTTTAAGGTAAGTGGATAACCACAAACAGAATCATGGAGTTACATCTCTTTTTGTGCCATATACAAAAAAAAGTATATCAAATGGGTCACAGAGAAAAATAGAAGAGCTAAAATTACAAAATAGAAAAATAGGTAAATCTTTATTACCTTGGTTAAGGCAAAGTTTTGTTAGTATGAAGCAATAAAAATATGCAGATTGGAATTCATTTGTATTAAAAAATACTATACTTCAAAAACATCAACAAGAATGTGACAAGATAATCCAAAAAATGAGATTGTCTAAAAAATTTTTATCTGGCATGAGAGTCATATCCAGACTTTTTAAAGAACACTTAAACATACTAATAAAAAGACAAATAATACAGATTTGAAAAGCACAAAGAATTCGAGTGAACATTTTTTAAATAATATATGCAAATGTCTAATAAACACATATAATGAAAAGCAAGTTCATTACTCTCTAGGCGATGAAAATTAGACCCACCATATAATAAGTCAGTTTAGAAAAACTATTGGTAGTTCCTCAGACTACTAAATACAAAGTTATGATATGACTCAGCAGTTCCACTCAAGTATATGCTCAAAAGATATGAGAAAATGTGTTGGAGACCAGGCTACATGAGAGATTGTGGGGAACCCGACTTTGTGACCTAAGCCCCAAAATCCCTCCAAACAATGAGGCAAGCCCCCAGTCTTCCTTGTAACCTGAAATTTGTCTCTTTGTCGTTCTTTATTCTCCATCATCCCCACTACAGGTAGCCAAGGGTCTGATCAGAACTCTGTAAATATGCCCACAGAAAAACTTATAAATTAGTGTATATAGTAGTGTAAGGCATAAAAATAGCCAAGAATCAGCAATGCTGATCAATAAACTATGAAGTAGGTAAGTAAAGCATGATGTACACATTTCTCTATCACCTTTCTTTCTCTATAACAAAACATCTGAGAAAACCAATTTAAAGAAGTTAAAATTTGTTTGACACGGTTTCAGAGGTGTTCACCCATGGTCATTTAGATCCATTGTTCTAGGTCCAAGGTGAAAGCAGACTTCATAGTGGAGATGTCACATGAAAGAGTAAAGCTGCTCATCTCATTACAGCAGCAGCAGGGAGAGAGCAAGAGCGAGAGCAAGACAGAGAGAGAGAGAGCAAATTTGAAAGTAAGCATGAGACTAAGGAGCTAAAGATAAATAGTCCTTAGGGCATGCCCACATGATGTATTTCTTCAATTGCGCACCAGCTCAGAAGTTTCTATCACCTCTTAATAATATCATCAAATTATGAAACCATCAATGGATTAATCCACTGATAAAACTATAGCCCTCTTGATAGAGTCACCTTCTGAAAGTCTCATCTCAGCACATTGCTGCACTGAGGACCACACTTTCAACATATGAGACTTTGGAGGACATTCTGCATCTAAATCGCAACTCCATAAAATTGAATAATATTCAACAATTAAAAGGAATAGAAATCCTGTACTTAGTACAACATGAATGAATCTTGAAAATACTATACTAAATGTAAGAGTCAGAATCAAGTATATCTTATTGGATTACATTTATATTAACCATCCAGAACACTAAAATCTATAAAGACGGAAGGTGTTTCTTAGGATAAATAAGGACTGACTGTTAACAGGCATAAATTTTATTTTGGAAATTCAAATTTTTTGTGATTGTTATCCAGTTGTTCGAATGTACTAAAAACTTTGAACTCATATCCCTTTTATGCATAAACTATAAGGCATGTGAAATACATCTCAACAAAACTGTTAAATATAAGGACTATGCTTTTGCATCAAAGTATTAAAAATTGAATATGACTTTGGGTAGTTTTTAAAAATACTTTCTTTGTCAAAACATTTATTAGAAATGCCAGAAAAATCATGTTGTTCATTCAAACATCCCTCATTTCAAATACGAAAAATGTCATCAAGTACAAATATACAGCAACAATATTACACCTGAAGTCAAGTGTTAATTTCCAATAATGGAAAGCACTAAAGAGATCACTGTAAAGAATTGCTGTGGTGATATTAAAGTATTCATTGTAGAGGATTTAGCAGAAAAGTAATACACTATAAGAAAAGCTTAGAATGTTACACAAATTTGCTATTTCCATCAAAATCTTCTAATGGGTGTTAAACAAAATTGAAAAGTTTACTGTTAGTGAATTAGAAGCTTGCTTTTAAAAGTCATGAAAGAACTATTTCCTTAATATTTTAATTAAGGTTCGTGTTACAAAACAAATCATCAACTACTTCAGAATGTGTACATTACCATGGTGAAACATCTCAAGAACTTTTTATTGTATTGTATTATATTGTAAGCAAAATTCACACATGTCCTTTTTGAGACTGAGTGTATCTATAAAATTACCTTGCTTGTAATCATTAGTTTAAAGAAACAGAAATAAAGATGTAAATACTATATGGATACATTTACTTATTGACACAGCAATGATATCACAATAGGGAATTAATTTTTCTAGTTTGGATAATCAATAATTGATGAAACTTGATAACTTTTACCATTTTATTTCATAAGGCTGAATAGAAGGGATTGACTAGTTGGGTTTCTGATAACAAATCAAGGGTACAGAGCATTATTAAATTTAACATGAACATAAAAATGTGTTCACATAATCATGTGACCTTTAAGAAAAATGTATACATTGAATATGATGCTTTCAATACTCTTTGTGTCAGGAAAAGTAATATATAGCTCACCTTGTTTTATAACCAATGAAATTATTTAAAACAGTAAACAACTAAATAAAGATATTAAATGAAGTCATTAAATTAAGTCAATGCAATACATGCATTTGAATGGCGCACAAGAATGGAAGTAATTTAAAACCTACTTTTTCCATGGCTCCACTGTGCATAATGTTCACAAAGATTTAACCATGTGAGTGTGAGTTAAGAAATTAATAAAAAATACTTTCTCACATAGTACAATACTTAGCTCTCTTCTATATGGTAAGGAGAATTGCATTATAAGAAAAATTCATATTATTCATCTTCAAAGATATTATGGTCATTATAAGGAAAAGCCTATACTATTTCACAATAACATAATCTAATTAGTAAACAAGAACAATATATGACACATGGAATGCTTTTCAGAGTAAACCATTTGCTAGGCTTTAAAATCAGTCTCAGTAAACATGAAAAGAAAACATGTAAGCACAAAAGTATGGTCTCAGGCCATAAATAATATTAGAAATTAATGACAGAAATCTGAAGCATGCCAAATATTTGGATATTAAATAACATGCTAGTAAACAACTTATGAGTCAAAGATATCAAAAATAAAATTGGAAATATTTTTAAATGAATGAAATTATAAACACTGTCTTTCAAAATTCCTTTCCCCTTCTGCTCTCGCTCACCCCTCACCCTTGTTCTCTTGCACCTCTTAAGTACTTTAAAAGATTTGTCCCCTTATCCCTTTTGCTCTATTCTTTATCATTTTATTTGTTTATACTTGGTCTCACTCAAATGAGAGATACAGCACAGTGTTTAAGCTCATGTGTCTGGTTTATTTGACTCAACATTGTATATTCTAAGTGTATTCATTTTCATATAAATGTATCAAATTTGTCATTCTTTACAGCAGAGTAGCATTTCATTATATATAAATACCACATTCTCTTTATCCAGTTGTTTGTTGAAGGGTATAAAGGCTGCTTCCAAGGTTTAGCTATTATGAACTGAGCTGCTATGAACAGTAGTATGCATGTATGGCTGTAGTATGATGACTTACGCTTTTGGGAAGATATCTAGCAGGGATAGCTGGATCATGTGAAATTTCTAACATCAATTCCTTGAGACATCTCCATACTGATTTCCATGATGATTGTACTAGTCTACATTTCCACCAACAATGAAGGAAGGTTCCTTTTTTATCATAGCATTTGTTATTATTTGATTTCCTAATAATGCCATTCTTTCCAGAGTACGATGGAATGTTAGCATTGTTTTAATTTTCATTGTTCTAATGGCCAGAGATATTGACCATTTTCTCATATGTTTGTTGTCACTTGCATTTCTTCCTCTGTGAAGTTTCTGTTTATTACTCTTGACTGGGTCTTTAATTTTAGGTGATTTAATTTTGTTTTGAGCTCTTTGTATATTCTAAATATTAGGCCTCTGTCTAAAATGTAGCTGGTAGGGTCGGGAGTTTGGCTCAGTGACTTAAGCGCCTATCCTGGCAGGTGTCAGGTTGTGAGTTGGATCCCTGGTGCCGCAAAAAAAAAATAAAATAAATAAAATAAAATAAAATAAATTAAAATAAAATAAAATAAAATAAAATGTAGCTGGCAAATTTTTTTCCCATTCTGTAATTTGTCTCTTTACTCTACTGACTGATTCTTCTGCTGTGTAAAGTTGCTAGTCTGATGTAACCCTATTTGTTAATTATTGCTGCTATTTCTTGTGTGATTGATGTACTCTTCAGAAAATACTTTTCTATGCCTTTTCATCAAGTGTTATATCCATTTTATCATCTAGAAGGTTTAACGTGTGTGTTTTAACATTTAGGTCTTTGATATATTTTAATTTTAATTTGTTATATGGTGAGAGATAAAGGTCCAGCTTCATTTTTCTGCAGATAACCAGTTTTCCCAACACCACTCACTGAATGGGCTATGTTTCTTCCAACATATGCTTTTGACCTTGTTGTGAAAGATCAAATAGTTGAATATTTCTGGGGAGGTTTCTATGCCCTCAATTCTCAATTCTGTACAACTGACTCATGTCAGTTTTTGTTGTTTTATTTCATTTTGTTTTGTTCTTATCATGATTGCTTTCTAGTATAGCTCGAAATCAAGCATTGCTATGCCACCTTTTTTGATCTTATTGCCCAAAATTACTTTTGTTATTCTCAGGTTTATTCTGGTTTAATATGAATTTTGGGGATTGTTTTCTCCAGATTTATAAAGTGTGTTGTTGATATTTTGATTGGGATTGCATTGAATCTGCATAATGGAAGTACAGCCTTTTAGACAGTATCAGTTCTACCTATCCAGGAGCAAGGTACATCTTTCCATTTTCTAATGTTCTTTACAGTTTTCTTCTTCAGAGTACTCTGGTTTTCTCTGCAGAGTTCTTTCACTTCTTTGGTTAGGTTACTTTCTAGATATTTCAGCTACTATGAATGGCTTTGTTTTCATAATTTCCTGCACATCTTGTGTTATAATTGATGTACACAAATGCTAATGATTTTTTGTGTTCGTCTTGTATTCTGATACTTTGCTAAGGTTAGTTATTAATTCTAAGAGTTTTTTGATGGAGTTCTTTGAATCTTCTGTGTTATCTGCAAATAATGATAATTTGAATTCTTCCTTCCATTTCTTCCTTTCCTTTTATTTCCCCCTTTCCTTTTATTTCTTTCTCTTGCCTGATTGCTGTTGCTAATTGACAAATAATATACCATAAGACTGTTTTGGGGGTCTCTCATTAGCAGTGGGAACATGAGTCAATGTGAGCTTTCAATCCTGTGGAACTCAGGGCTGAAACTGGTATCTAGCGATCACAGGAATGGAGTCTGTGATCACCAGTCCATGCCCCTCAGTGGGGCTCCCCCAAGACTGCTCTCCAACTGCCAGTAATATCCTATAACTGCCCTTCCCTCATCAGCTCTGGGAACTCGGCAATGTGAAGCAGCCACGGAATTGTTCTGGGACATGGGGTTCAAACACCCAGTTCTTCCCTACAATGGTGACCTGCCATCTCCTGCTCTACCCGAATGTGTCCTGGTGTGCTGATAAATAGCACGAGTCACTCACCCAATGTTGACTCTGGAGGTCTGTTTGGGAAGCAGTATCTTGCGTTCTTTCTGCTGTCTCCAACTGCATCAGATTCTCCAGATTCCGACAGAGTTCTCCATGAGCAGAGAAGTTGTTAGTTTCCCTTTTTCCTCCAAAAGGGAAGATAGCCAGTTGCTGTCAATGGCATCATAGTTTCTCTTCTAAGGCTTGGGCTACCTCTTCTGTGTCACTTGATCCTATTTTCTTCCCTTCTGTTAGTTTTCTCGCGGTTCCCATGTACCACCCTCTCGCTTTGGATACTCTCCAGGGTGTCATTTTCCAGGCTCTAGACACTTTGTCCTGGAGAAGCTGAGTTGCTGGCACTCCTACTCTGCCATTTTGCCTAAGCATTGAAAAATCTGAAAATCTATTAATGAGCAAATGGAACAGGTAATTAAAAACATGTTCATAAAGAAAGGCCAGGCCACATGTCCTTCGTAGTGATTTCTTGCAAATATTTAAAGAAACAGTAGTGTTGATACTTCAGAAATTCTTTCGGAAAACAGAAGAGGTGTAAGTACTTCTAAATTAATTCTGTAAGGCCATTACTATCTACACACCAAAATTAGAAGAAGATATCACAAGGAAAGTTAGCTACAGGACAATACTGCCCATAAGTATAAACATACAAACCAAAGCAAAACATTTGCAACTGAATATGGAAATATTTTAAAAGGATTATATATTATGACCTGTTTATTGATTAACATGCAATTTAAATTAATGTAACTATCTTGCTAAGAAAGAAATGTCAAAAACTGCCTTAACAAAGAAAGAGAAATTTGATAAAACCCCACACTACAAAAAATCTCACAATGATGCATAAAGAGTAAAATAATTTTCTCAAGCTGACAAAGGGTATCTGTGAAAAGCCCACAGTAAAAGCCTCAAGGAAGGGTGACTAGCAAAAAGTTTTTAAACTTTTAAAGTGGAAACCAAACAAAGATGCCCATGTCATCAATTTTATTCACTGTGGCACTCGTTCCAGGCATCATATTCAGGTCAGTATACAGGAGTATGAGGAAGAAGGGGGTGGTGGAATGAAAGAATGAGAGAGTAGAAGCCTCCAGATTAAACCGTTAGGGAGAGGTAAATGAGATTGTCTTAATTTATACAAAATGTTATCTAATATGCAAATAATTAAAGTGATACACACACACACACACACACACACACACACCCCTCTATACACAGAATCTCTTAACATTGATAAATCACTTTACTTAGTTTGGAAGCAATACGATCAATGTAAAGAATCATTTGCCTTTCTAAAACCTAGCAAGGGATAATCTGAAAATAAAATTAAGAAATACTTCCTTCATAAAAACATCAAAAGGAATTAAACTACCTAGCAATATAGATAACAAAAGAAATGGGTGATCTATATAGTGAATTCTATAAAAATTGCAGAAAAAAATTAAGGAGGCTCTAATTAACTGGATAGACAGTCTATGTTTTATAAATTAGAAGAAAAGTGCATTTAGCATGAGAATTCACTTCAAATGAATTTATGAAACTAATTGCAAAATTTACCAAAATTCTAGGAGCCTTATTTTGTAATAATTTATAAACTAGTACTAAAATTTCTGTGGAAATGCAAAGGGCCAAGAATGCCCAAAACAATAACCAAAAAAAAAAAAAAATCAGGTCAGAGGGTTGACTCTACCCAATTGCAAAACTCCTGAAGTCATACTGTAATAGGCAGTGTGGTAGTGACATAAAGATAGACACAAAAGATAATGAAACAAAATTGGGGGTCAGGAAACCAATGCTTATTCTTACAGTTAATTGATTTCAACAAACATTTAAAACAAGTCAGTGGAGAAGATATTAATTTCAGTTGAACATTACACCAAAAAGGAAAGTAGAGCACCCACACGCACACAAAAATTGACAAATAGTCTGACAAAAGTATAAATGTCTTGGATAAAAATATAGTCAGAATAATTTATGGAAGAAAGTATTCATGAAATCTCACTACTCAGAGGTTCTTAGTGGGGCTCAGAATCCAGATTTATAAAAGAAAAAATGGAATATTGACTTGAGCATAATGAAACATTTTTGCATTTCCAAAGATGGTATTAAGAAAATAAAAAGATAAATCATAAAACTGGGAAATTATTTGCAAATTATACATTTGAGAAAGAATCTGTATATGCAAAATATGAAACAGTTTTATAATTCAGTAATGAAATAACCATATTTTAATAAAGTATATTCATCATTTAAAAATAGTTTTTCTTTTTCCTCAACAGATCACATGAATAACGAAGCATAGGAAGGGCTTGCTCAAAATCGTTACATGTTAGAGAATTAACACCACAATGAGATGGCACTTGACACACTAGAAAATGAGTAATAAAAACTAAAAACATTACCAATTTTGGAGAAATGGAACTTCTGCTTATCACTCGAAGCAATGGTACAGTCATTTTACAAAATCAACAGTTTCTTAAGAAGTTAAACATGTTTTCCATATGGTCCAGAAACTCTGTTCCCAGAATACTTACTAACAGAAGGAGAAATACATGTCCACACAAAGATTTGTAGGTAAGTATTCATAGCAGTGTTATTCATAATGGCCAAAGGCTATGAATAACCCAAGTGTCACAACTGCTGCATTAGTAAACAAATGTGCTGTTTTCATGAGATGACAATTTAACTATTAAAGGAACAAACTATTGATACGTACCGCAACATGGACACATTGCAGAAAACTAGCAAAAAAAACCATCACATTTCCCAGTGGAAGAAGTTAGATGCAAAACAGGACAATTTGCTTGATTCTAATTATACAAAATGGTCAGAAAAGGAAAATGTGCAGACAGGGTGAAGATTAGTGGTTGCCTAGGACTGTATTTAGGGAAGAAATTAACTGTATACACACATTTGTACTGTGGCACATATGTAGATGGTGGAAATATTCTAACGGTGGATCTTAAGGGATTGTTGCACAATTTGATAGATTCATTAAAATCACTAAATTATATACTTTCAATTGGTGAGCTTTATGACATATACTCATAAATTATCTCAATAAACTGTGGAAAATAACACACAGTGAAAGGGTGGTTTTGCTGTTTTTGTAGTAATTTTGGGATAGAATTGAATCAGAGCAACTCTGATTTTATGTCTACTACTGAACTAATCACTAAAGCTATAGGGAAGGGACGCATATTAGTAAACTTATTAGTTCTGTGCCAACTTCTCACTCTGGTAAGCTTCTCCTGATCAATAGGGAGAGGATGCAGGAATAAATTCACCTGTGAGAGCTACCTGAAGGAGAATAACAGCCTGAGAGGTCAAAAAGTATTAAGTGTAAAAAGAGGACAGCAAGAAAAAGTACGTCACCATTTCTAATGAATGTGCATATCTGTATTAAGTAAAGCCAGGATTTCATTTTGTCAGGCTGAGATGGACAGCAGAACAGGATTAGGTCGGTACGACATGTAAACAGAAGTAGGAATATCATCGAAGTGACTGAAATCATTGAATTGGTTACAGGGGGGAAGATTAAGACACCTGCACATCTTGTCCTTGGAGACTGATCCAAAGTGGTGTGGAGAAAAATAAGTTTAGTTCACAAGTTGTGCATTTATGTTTCCACTGTAATTCATAATCCTGCCATGAAAACTATGAAAAAGTTCTTCCTTTTGTAGGTCAAAATAAAAATTATACTATAATGCTGAGGGAGGCAGAGAGACCATGTGTGATTATATTGTATACTTCTTTATAACAGAACATTATTTAACCTTGTATTCTTTAAAGTAGCAGAAGTAAATTTTAGTAATCTAACCAGTTCTTATCCTTTAGAAGACAAAGTTCTCATTAGCTGTTCTTTTTTTTTTTTTTTTTTTTTTTTGTGGCAAAGGTGAAAATACCATCAATGCACTAGAAGAGGTTACTTTTGATTTCTGAACCTTCCATGTGTTAGCTCTCTTATGACACTGAATGTATCATTTAACCTATCTCAGCTTTATTATTGTCATTGTAAAGTTATAAAAAGCAGTATAGTTTCTTACCTCTTCTACAAGGAATTAGAGATTGTATATGAAATTACTCAGTAATTTGCAATGCTCTTTAGAAATTGAAGTCATACGTTTATTTTTATTTCCCTTGGAATAAATTATTTATTTTCCATAAAATCACATTAACTTCTAAAAGTAAATTACAATATCTCTAAATAAATTCCAAATGCCTATTACAGAAATCATTCTAAAGTAAAGCTAAATGTTTTCTACAGAGTAGAAACAAATCAAAAAAAAAAAATTCTTGATTGTGTCACTTACCTCTTGATTATCTCACTCAGGGTGGAGATTCATTTGTAAACTGTGAACTGAGCAGAATGTCAACACAAATTTCCTAAATAATACTTCTGCTTTAGAATACTCCAAATTGTATTTTAGAAATATTGCAAATCAGCACAGAGTTCTCTCATATGCCAACCCACTTTCCCCTGTTCTTGACATCCCCTGTTCTTGACATCTTATATTACTTGTGGTACCTTTGTCACAAGTCTACTATTTTTAACTACACATTTTCCTAAGACTTCTTTGGTTTTTCCCAGATGCCTCTATTCTCTGGCAAAATCTTACTGAGGTTACTGCATTACACCCAGTCATCCTATTTTTGATGCCCCTGATCATTTTCAGAAATGTTCATTGGTAAATTATAGAATGTTTCTGAATTGAGATTTTTTTCTTGGTTTTATTTTTCATGCCTAGAACAAAATTATTATTTCAGGGGAAGAAGACAACAAAATGGCATGCAATTTTCATAATATCCTATTAAGTGGATATACTATGAACATGACTTATCAGCACAGATCTAATCTTTTTTTTTTTGCGGCACCGGGAATCGAACTCACAGCCTCACGCCTGCCAGGGCAGGCGATTAAACCACTAAGCCAAACTCCCGGCCCTGGTTTTTTTGAGGCAGGGTCGCACTATGTAGCTCAGGCCAGCCTTGCGCTCGCGTTGTAGCCCAAGCGGGCCTCGAACTCACAACGCTCCACCTACCTCAACCTCCCGAGTGCTGGGATTAAAGGCGTGCGCCACCACGCCCGGCCCAGCACAGATCTAATCTTGATAGAGTACCATGAATTGTCTTTCTCCATTGAAGCATAATATGCAATCCCCATTTCCAACTGTGCTTTTTGTAACTAAGTGACTATGTGCAGCCCTCGCTGAAGGAATTGGGAGTTACAATGCACTTATTTGAAAATGGAGTAACTGTATGATACTTTTGAAATTCCATGACAGGAGATTTTATCTCGAATCTTCCATGTATTTATATCATATTTGACCATTCATATGTGCATGGGTTCTTGCTATTTATTTTATTTTGGGGGGTGATATTTCAATAATATCTCACTTATTATTGCCCCAATTATGCCAGCTTTGGCATTTTGGAAACTTGAAATTTGGATTGTATCATTTGACATAATTTAATTTCATATTTGTTAGTTTTAAGAATTGCTTTACTTCCTACCACTTCACCAAGATCTTAACCAGTCTTGTGTATTTTCTCCCCCTGTCTTTAAATTTACTACAATTTATCCAAGGAATATTGCTTCTTTTAAGTGGTGTTAAAAATCAAAGATCCAGGTTCTGTGTGTCCTCTTGGTGCTCTGAATCTTGTTTTCTGACCCTCTCTGCTGCCAAAACAAGCAAACATGTGTTTATATTCATTCGTGTATATAGACGTCTACAAATGTTTCTATATATAATCATCCATATTTATGTTAAAACGAATTCATACTGATGTCCACACTCTTAACCACAAGGACCATTCTAGCTTTTGCTCTTGCTTAAATCTCACGCTCATTAAAACAGTGAGAAACTCCACCATTTGATCACCAATGTATTTTTTTTGGTCAACACCTTGTTCATTCACTCTCATATGGAAAGTTGTTTCAGACATTGTTAAAACATTTAGATTATGTTGTCACATTCTGTATTCTATCCCAGGATCCGTGAAATTCTTAAGTAAATTTTTTAAAATTGCAAACATTAAGTTTCATTTATTATATTGAAGAATTCTGGAGTTTTGACAGATTATTTTTAAAAAAACTTCTGATTAATATCAAAATCCTTACAAAATTTCTTGTCATGACTATTCTGATTTGTTATACAATTCTCTGTTCTTACATAACTTTAGATCACAATTTTCTTCAATATAATGTCATTTCCTACCTGTATCTGAGTGGAGGACATGGAAACTTCTATGACCAAGCAATGTCATTGTGAGAAAGATTTTTTTCCTTTTCTTTTCTTTTCTTTTCTTTTCTTTTCTTTTCTTTTCTTTTCTTTTCTTTCTTTCTTTCTTTCTTTTTTTGGCTAAGTATGTCAATTAAACAATATTTACTAATTTTAAAAATGTATTATGTAGCCAGAGAGCTGCATAGACTTAAGAAACATTTGAAGAAAAAAAAGAGGCACCAAGAAAGAGTATACTGAAGATGAAGTGGGACCATGAGGGGAGTTGTAAATTTAACTGATTTTGTACAGGATGCACTTCAAGATTTTATTAAAGCTACAACTTGCTGAAGTTGCACGGGATAAGCCCAAAGCAAACTCAACTTGACAAGAAAGCTTCAGCTTTGTTTTAGTGCCAGGCCTCTCTTACCAGGATTCATCACCAGTAACACTGAGCATATGATGTCCTGCATATGAACATTGCAGAGCACCTAAGGATGCACAAATTTCAAATGCAATTCTGCACATAGTGTGATAAATGATCTCTTACATTATCTGTATGAGAGGCCTATAGGATGTGCCCCCTTATCATCTCTGTTAAACAGATAGGTTGTGTTAAAAGTTTTGTTAATTAGATTAACTTGAAAACAAATAAGATTTTTTTTTTGAAAAAAGACCTATGGAAACCACTAAATTATCCATCAATTTATTATTTGTATAGCATAAATCTTGGCTATGCATGCAATTACTACATGGCATGTAAAGAGGTAAAAATTCATGGAGCAATAAGCATTATAAAATGTGTACTGAATTAAGCAGCCAAAGCAAGCAAACCACTGTAGAGAAACATGTTTTCATATGAGAAAATAGTGAGTAAATTTTAATAGAGGATTGTTGGCTTACATAACAGAAGACTTAAATTGTTTGAAAACCTGAATGTATTATTCCATGTGTAAAAAAAAATACCTCAACTTTGTATAGTAATGAAATTAAAGGGAAAATGAAAAAAAGAGGAGAGGAAAATGGAGTCACAGAAAATGTGCTTTTACTGATGCAACATTAAGGAAATGGTGTCTCTCCAAAATGTTATTTTTCTTAAGCATTAAAATATGTCTTTTAAAGTTATTATTTATTTTTGCATTCTCAATTTACAATAATACTGTTAATAATTTGTTGTGCTAATCTCTTTCTAGACATTACTTCATTGAATCCTCTTAAGGATTTCTGTGAGGCTGGTATAATTATCTCAACACATTTCCAGACACAAACACCCAGACTTTAAAAGTTTCCATGTTTATAGTTCATGGTTGCACACCTAGAAAATTCAGACTCAGTACTTAAACCAAGATTTTATTTGGTTTAAAAATCACTTTTAACTGCAATATATTAATCATTGTTAATTTCCTACTATCTTGTTTTGAAATTCTGTATCATTGTTTTTACTGTTTATCTTTAAAATAAAAAAATCATTCTTAAATACTATGGTTAAATACCATGACTTCATTCTCTTAAAAATATTGCACAATTCTGTAGATTTAAGAGATTTATTTATCTGTGGCTGGAAGAAAGACACATTTTCCAAAGGATCATGAAGAATAGATGTTAACAGCATGTCCATGATTCTCCTGAAATCAGAAACTTCCAAGTGTTATGCATGACACGTGCCATACAAAAATAAAATGTTGAGTACATGTTTAGAGCATGCACTGGCCACATGGGTAGTGTGTGCGTACACACGTATGTGTAGCAAGTATCTGTGCACCTGCTGCTATAGGTGAAGAATTGTCATCATTTTCTATCTTTGAAGATCAATAGTTCTCTGGAAAATCTCCTAGATCAAAAGTTTTGAAAAAATGTTTCAGTATTGTGCTATGCACTGCAGTATATTGGAGATGATAAATGAATCATACATGGAAAGGTAGAGACGTTTTTAAGAGCTTCTTTTTCTCATTTGTTTTCTCCTATGACAATACAGATTATATATTTTTGATTCTTTTATGGACTATAATTTGGAGTAATTTCCATTCCAAGCATTCATCACCTATAATATGTTTTTAATAGTGATTTTCCATATAAAGATATGATACACAAAGTATTTGTGTGAATATACTCTTAGTTTGAAGGAATTATTAGTGAGGAGGAAAACACATTTGCCTCATATTTCTCCATGACAAAATAGCTGTGCTTCAATTCAGTTCTATGAAATATGGTAAATTAATAGCAGCTGTTCATGATGATCTTTCTATAATTCTTCAAGAGGATGAGTTTCAGTGGAATTTAGATTCACAGAGTTGGAATATTTCTTTGGTTTTAACTTCATTCAATACTGTGAGACCTCCCAGCATTCTTATATCCCATAAACATTTGAATTCCCTGACTTTGTTTCACACATGGCTGCATGTGGTGTTAGCCATTCTTCTATTCCTTTTATGCCTCCTTATGTGTACTGTAGTAGAGTAAAACATGGCAATGATGATGTGTAATCATTATAATTAAAGTGCAGCTAAAGCAGTAAACTGCAAAAGTACTAAACTGACACATTATATTCAGAGCATTAATGTACTATATTCAAGTTCAAAATTATATGGTGTCGTGACTACCATATAATTCTGTCTCAAAAGTGCCTTAACATATCTCCACTAGCTTCTACAACTCATGCACCTTGTGTCCGTAATTCATAACAGATATATTAAGGAAAGACTTTGATACTACTAGTCATTCTCCTAAAACTTCATGCATGAGTATAGAGAGGAGGAGGCAAAGTCAATCTTAGTGATTAACATAGAATTTGCCTCAGAATAACTTACCTGTGGCCATAAGTGGACTGTGACCATCTTAACTCACTTTTCTCTTGGGAAGATATCTTTCATTTGAGGATTTTCTGTCTCTCTTGCTCATGGGCACATTAAGAATTCTGCAGATTTTCCAAACATGACTCTTCCTTTCACTGCCATCCCCACCATGTCAAGGGATATCACCAGAACTTTAGAAAAAATATATTCAGCATTGTACTGAAATCAGCAAGGTAAGTCTTTTTAAGTTCACATTTCTAGACACTGAAGCCTATCTCTATTGTTGAACATTGGGGAGAAAAAGCACAACTGAGAAAGTGTTTATTCTATTCAAGCATTATAAAATATTTTACTTTTTTCTGTCTAAAACAACTAAGGGGAATATTGTCTTTATGCCATAAAAACTGCTATAGGTATCACCTATTTGAGAATTAGCATTTCTTTTGGTCATGTCTCCTGGGATGTCTGAACAGGGGTTATCCAGAGTAAAAGAATTGTGGTGACTGAGAAAAATACCATGACACAGACAGCATTACTCCTTTGGATAGTAATAGAGTGAAATGCGGGCCTCCTTAGAGGGCTGTGGAATGGCAACTAAGAAGTGCATCAGCAGTGTGTACAAACGGGAGGCTCAGCAATGCCTCAGCTATGGCGGGCCAGCTTTGGGTGCAGTAGATTTCTCGGTAATACAGTAGGCTGAGCATGCTCAGATAGAGCTCAGCAAGGATTCCCTACTGATTCTTCTGACTGTTATGTTATTCTATAAATTCCAACTCTTAGAACCTAGCAAGTGAAAACATGACTTATTTGGTGAACAGGTAAGCAAACAAATGTAAGACGAACACTTCTTCAAATTTTAATTTTTCCATTTTTGCCTAAATTTTGTTAATTTTCAAAACTAAGATTTTCACTCCTTGTCTTCTGTTTTGTCTCTAATATTCATCTCCTGTAGCAATGAATGTTACATATCTGAGACTGTAAGAGCCTAAGTAATGGATCCTAATGGAGAAACAAAGGACTTAATGAAGTACAGATGAAAATAAATGACATAAATAAACTTCTTATATCTTGTCCATCATGTATCATTTACTTTGTGTGGAAAGTCGAGAAATGTCCTTGATATTTTGCAATGATTCTCAATAGAAGGTTCCACCTTACAGAGTTAGGAAAACAGAATCATTGTGAACATGTTTCATACCATATCTTTTGCTAAGTATTCAGTCTTTAAGGGAGATAGAGTTCTTCACTTTTCTTCAGAATCAGAATTGCAAATGAGTTTACTCAGTCTTGTGAAAATTGATAATGATTTCAAATTATGTAATTTTTTGATTAAGTAAAGTAGTATTCTGCATAACTCATGGTTGATGGCAACAATTTTTATGATGGAACATGATGGAGATGTAACATGTGCATGTGCATGTAGTCACCCACAAACACACATGCACACACGCACTACGAATCTATGATTTGGCTAACCCTAATAGAATTTACAATTTTAAATAACCTGAAGAGTTATATGTGTTTAATTATGAAATGCCCAAGTGTTACAAAAGATATTTCTGTGAGGAATAATACAAAAAGAACTGCACATACCCATGGAAAAGAAATATTCTTCGAGCTAACATTTGAGATCTGAGGATATATTAGGAAGTAACTAGAGACAGAGTGCTAAGAACAAGAAATTTCAGAAAGACGATGACATATGCATGTGTCCTGTGATATGAAAAACAGTGTCATGTTCCGCAGAGTGAAAGACGGCTCGTAAATTGAATTGCAGAGATGAAGGAGGGAAATGTAGAAAGATGATACTCCTATGTGAAGCAGAGAGCAATCCACTACAATCTGGAGTTTATTTTGTGGTTATTCATCTCTAGAACAACTCAATGAGATGACTAAAAGCTAAGTAATTTAATCAGATTTGCATTTTTAAAATATCAGAATGGTATCATGGTTGAGTTTTAATTCTCTTTGGTACCTTAAGAATATCTTCAAATGTTTAATGTATTTATATAGATAATTCTTTAACCACTTTTGTAAACATACTTTGATGATGATAAATTCTGAGGTCTATTGATATAAAGTAACTGATTATTTTTGTTCATTGATAAGAATGGAAGAGTATATGATGAAAGAATGTATCAGAAGTGTATATCTGAAGTAATAATGAAAGAATATCTCAAAACACATGAAATACATAAAATAAAACTTCAAGCCTTATTTAGCATAAGAAATTTAATTTGATAGAAGTAATCCAATATTCCAATTTTATCAAATCATTGAGTTTTTTCAAGTCTTTGCATTCATTTCTCTTCATTATATCAAGAAATCTTTGGCGTCTCAATTTTATTCATGTAGGTCACAGTTTGCCTTCAGTGTCAATAAATTAATGTAATAAATTATTGAAACAATTTCCAACTGTTCAGTTTGACACACAACAAAAATATATACATTATGAAGAATTTCTATCTATGTAACTTAAGTCTATTGATGTCATTTAGAAAATCAGACAGCCAACTTAATGGAAAAGTAGGCAATAATGTAAATAGCAGAGAAAACAAATGCACATAGACAATACACCAAAAGAAATTCAAACTCATAGTTGCAAAAAATAAAAGATAAACTAAACTGGGATATTTTTATCCATCACCATGTGCAAACATTAAAATATTTGGTAATAATTACAAACTCTTGTCAGAATCAGCGGTTGGTATAATTTGTGTTTGTGGTGGGCACGCAAAGCAAACATCACCCAAGTTTTCCTCTATGTATCTTACAGAAATATTTGATTGCTATATATACCTCTACATATAATGAACTTATGGAAGGCATGTTTGGGAAGAGAAGAAACCTTAAAATAGACGTTTTGTCCTTCCATATGTCCCTCTTTCAGTCTGCAATGCAGATGTGAGAGCTGGAGACCCAGGAATGAGCTCTCTGTGGATAGGAGTTCATCCTGAGAATGGAACCTGGTTTCAGGGTATTTCAGTAGAAATATGAAAATAGTCTGTGTCCTCAGTGACAGTGGGTACATGGTAACAATTCAAGACTCACAAAATCTGGCGTGTTTACTTGGAGAGGGTACAAAAGGCTGTCACTGGTCATTGCATCTTCTGTGTAATCTTGAACATTGCTTTCTGTGGAGAGGGTGAATGCAGTCTTACTGTGCCTAGGATACTCCTAGTTCTCACTTGTTTTCTACGTAAAGTCTTTTTTCTAATATCTGAGGATAACAGAATGCTAGTAACTGTCATGGTAAAATATGGACTGGTATTTAAAAGTTGTTAGTTTTTTCCTTCTTAATTCATTCTACACAGGATTGTGCTGCATAAACTTGATCCTAATGGTGGCAAAGTGCAGAATGGAAAAAAGAAGAATGAGTTTTAGAGGAAAGATAGTCCTTTGTATAGTGACTGGGACCCTTGAGTTTTAAAGTTAGAACATTGTGAATATCTTACTCCACTTTTTGATGCTGACCAAGATATTCTGAACTACTTTATTGTGAATCATTTCAATTTGAAATAATGTCATATTTTGAATTATTTCTTTCCAAAAATCTATACTTGACACATGCAGTTTCAGTGATTTAGAAAATACTGACTTTTTCCACATTGTCTTATGTTTTTAATTCTATTTTATGAATGTTTACTTTTAATATTCTCCTTTTTCCCTTCAGGCCCATGTTGCTGAGTTCACTGCTAAATGTGATTTCTTCCATTTCTATAAATTCCTCATTCACCTATCTGTGATACTGATATCTTCTTCTCCTGTGATACACATTTTCTACCCTTTCTTCCTGACCTTTTCTACCCTAACTGCCTTACTAAAATTTCAAACTGGTACATGACTCAGCAGTTAAATCATACACCGTCACTAATGTATTACTGTTAATGTTATATTACTGATAATAAATCCTACAACAAAAATATCTTTAGGTGAAACAACATACTTTATACAGTGCTCACATGAATATAGTGTACAATTTTAAACTGTATATAATTCTACACAGGGCATGAGAACTTACCTTGAAAATATGTTATTTTCTGTGAAACTTTCTCTTCCTGATAACATATGGCAAATAAAATACCCAATAGGGGAATATCTAGTTTTTATTTTTATATTTGAAAACAATAAAATTTATATAATGATCTGAAGTTTCATAAGAATAAGAAAGATTATTTCTGGAGTAGAAGTCATATGGGAAAATTTTCTTATGCTTACTTTTACAGAAGGGATTGGTTTAATACCAAGGAAACTGCTGTGAGATATAAAATAATATTTTTTAAAATACGCTATGTAGAACAATTAATTTTTTGATCTTAACTAACAATTCAGATTCATTTTATTCTAGATATGTCAACAGGTGTTTCCTAGATTTACTCTTACTTCTGATTGTGTTTTCTTTTAACTTCATAATCAATAGCTCTGTGCTGGCCAAAGCATACTCAGGTCCCTTAATCTGGGGATAAAGCATTCTCTGGCTCAGTATTTAATCCATGGCCATACTTATTTTGAATTTGTCTCTGACACAACCCCTCAGCTGCATTTGAAAAGAACTGCTGCTTCCAGCATCCATGCTTTTGACAACGTCATTTGTCCCATTTACTTTTTGTTTGCCAATTATCACAATTTCTTATATTCAAACTTTAGCTTATATTTCTCTATAATAAAGCTTCCCTTATTCACGCAGTATTTATCATTTTCCTGTTAACTGCAATCATTTTTATTCACTACTTTACACATAACTGTCATTTTTGATGTCCCAGCATAATTGTGAAAGTTACTTGTGATTGGTAACTTGACTGAATTAAGGAATGCCTGGCAGATTAGTAAAGCATACTTTGGGATGTGTCTGTGGAGTGTTTCCGGAGATGTTTGACATGTAAACCAGTAACTGCAGGGGTAAAGATTCTCTCTGATTGTCAGTAGCACCATTCAGTAGGCTGGCAGCCTTTGGAATGAAAGGAGAGGAAGTCAGCCTGTATTTGCAAAGCTTTGTTGTGCTTGGCTGGGAGTGTCATTTGCTGTGTGTCATTGCCTGGAGACACCAGACTCCAGCTGTTTCCAGCCTTTCAAAGCCCACTCAAGCTAGTTACTCTCTAGGGAGCTTCTAGGCCTTCAGTTTAAGATGGCAGGCATCTCCAATCCCAATAAATGATCTTGCACACTTTTACATAGTCACAAACCAGTTTTCTAGAGAACCTTAACTAATATAGTAATATAATGCATTTTTATCACAAATTGTGCACTTAGGTGATTCTCAGAATTTTCTATTTGCTTAATTCAAAAGTAGTGCATTGAATGAGATTCCTTGTGTCTATTATAATTATCTAAAATTTCAAATACAGACTATTATGCAGCATCAGTTTTTTGTAATAAACTCATTCTACATAAATCTTATACAGTAATACCTGCATTGTGTTAATGAAAAATTTAAGGCTTGGTAGAGCTGAGTGTATCTGTGTAGTCACTGAAGCACCAGGTTCACTGCACTTTGCCTTGCTGGCTGCCATGAACCGAGCAGCTCTGCTTCTCCATGCTTTTTCACAGTGCTGTTTCTGCCTCATTGCCAGCCAGTCGTGGAGTGAGCCTCTGACATCATGAACCAAATGAACCATTTCTTCCTGTAAGTTTTAAATGTCTGATACTTTGTCCCGGCAGTGGGCAAGGTGCCTCATGCAGGGTCTCACTAAAGTGTAGGCTCGCCTCACATTGGGATTCTCTTGCTTCAGCCTGCAAAGTAGCTAGAATTACCATTAAACCTGGCTAATTTGAAAAGTTACACACTTAGTATCTATTTTATAATGTGATAATTGTGGATGTTTTATAAATCAGCTACCTGTGAAGACATTTGGTGATAGGAAGCTGAATGCATTAAACATCCCTAATTTCAAGGAGCTCATTACTTCATAGTATACTTATGTATAATTTTATAATAGTATAAATGCAGCATACATATTGTATTGACAAAGTTGTAAATGTAAATACACATGGTAACCCATCAAATCTAAAATAGCATTTGCATGCAACCTTATCTTGTTCATGTATGCCTTCTGCTAAGGCATTATTCAACTTGGTAAAGAAATAAAAAAAATATAGCAACAACGACATCATATTTTTCCATATTTTTGTCTTTTCTACTTTCCTTTGTGTTGATAATTTCAATGGCATCCTATAAAAATCAGAAGGAAGCAGGTAATATGTACTAACAAAGTTTAATTTATATTGCACTAATGTAATTAATATCACTCAAATCCATTTAATTAAATTAGGCAATTTAATCTTTAGATGATTAGATTAACAAGCTTACAATGGTCCTCACTTAGCAGTCACATAGTAGTAAAAACCTGCTGTTAAAACAGAAGCATCCCAATTTTAAACATTCATAACTATGTTTCTAACACATTGAAAATGTTTATTTGGCCTCCTGTAAAGAAGTGATATAGACTAGTAATTACTGATAGTGAAGGCAAATGAAGAAATTATACAGTCATAGCATCTTGCAAAGAATGTTGCAGTGAAAAAATTCTGCTTCCTGTCTACAAATGTTGGAACTTTTGTTTGATTTTATTAAGCAAATGCTTAACTTAATTATTTATGCTAATATTTAATATAAATTTAATTACTATCACTTTATTTATTTTTATATATCAGTATGAAGAATGCGGATATTAAAGTAAGGAAACTGTTGACCAGAGTGTAAGTCTTTATTAGTGTGAAAAGAAAGATAGAATTAACTTTCTGTCGTTAATTGGATGAATCTTTCATTTTCCTCTTTCTGAGTTTATCTGCCATCATGAAAAGTAAAATTATTAAATTTAAATTATTATAAAACTCAGGAGACCATTAAGTTATTTACATGGACTACATGACTAATGTACCTACTGTAACCATTTCTTTTAAATTCCCTGTGCAAGATCGTATGTTCTTTCTGACATAGCAAATTCTGATGTATCTTAAAACTGGTGTTTGCCATATGTTAAATATTTATAAAATATTTGATAAGTATATGAAAGAAAGTAGATTAATATACTATAGCATTAATGCTTTGCATATGCAATTGATTTTAATGATTCATGAATTCTCTCTTGATGAAATTATAACTGCACAGTCGATATTCCTGAAGTTTCTAAAGTCACTTGGAGTCCTGCATGGAGCACTGAACATTTTGAGTCATCTGATACATATGTTCCCAGCTGTGATTAAACAAACATTGCTCTTTCCATTTTGCTCTTGTAGCATTCATTTCCTTTTGTTGGTGATTTCATTGCTTAAAATGGCTCTACGTAGAGTGCTGAAGTACTCTGCAGTGTGAGTAAACTCAAGAAGTCTTTACAGAGGAAAGAAATGAGTTTCATTCAGGCATGAGACACTATGATGTTAGCCATGAGTTACATATAAACAAATTGATGCCAGCCAGGAAAAGGATCCACAAGTGCTACAGCACTCTGTATAATTAAGGATGAGGCTATGGAAAAGATGAAAGAATTGCAATTTGCAAATTCGTGAGATGACCACTGATAATAAAAACATAGTGGAGAGTGTTCTTGTGTGACTGAAAACCCAGTGAATTTGCAGTCAAATTACCCAGAATCATGAAAATGTTAAGCCCTTCTTGGCTCACACTGGCTGGCTCACACTTTTGGGAGGCACTATGACAGGCAAGGAAGGTTTAGTGGATCAGGAGGATAAGGAACAATTTTTTTAATACCTACTGAGTATGAAACAAGAAAAGAGATATATGAAATATAACTTGATCAACAGAGAATTTTTTCATTAATGTGAAAAATGCAAATACAAGTCATAATTTATAATTTGCCACAGTTTTCAGGTTTTAATTCATTTTCTTAGAGAAATATTCTCTGATTTTCAGAGTGGGAAACTTTGAGTTACATCCCACAGCACTTTGTTATTTCCTAATCAAAGCACTTACCACACATTATTTTATGTGCCTTATGTTATCTGAATTCTAATAAAGTTTGTAAAAGATATGCCAAGAAGGTGCAGCAGATTTTCTGCAAATTATTGTAATATCTCCTCTGTCTTGTAAAATATTTTAAACTATGTAAGACTCTAATACAAATTTCTAGAGGAAATGTTGAAAAAAATACATAAAGTTAGATGATATATACAATGAGGCTAAGAAGTAAACCTTGATAAGCTACTATTCAGTATTCATGTACTTTATGTCAGGCAGTATATTTTGTGCTTCCCAAATGTTATGCTGTTCACAAAACCAGATGAAGAAGTACTGGTTACTTTAAAATTCAGTTTGGTTTCAGATCCTGAGTTGATCACTTATTTGTGTCTGTGTGATGAGAAGCAAGTAAGATACCATCTGAAAGTATTAGTTTTCTTACCTGATCAAATAGAGCAATTGTATTATTGTTTTATTCCCTGTATTAAATAATTACACGGTTAGCATGCACCAATCTATTTTGCTACAGCTTGCTCATTTAAGAGGGTTTTTTCCCCCATTTTTCCCATGTACCTTTTTATTTTTTTCTGCTACTTCATTTTAAATCATTCATGGTAGCTCATCCATCACAAAATATTCTTTGTTTTATTTAAGTTTAGCAGCATACCTCTGCCACTTTCAAATCTTGGCAACTTTTTCAATGTGTTTGTCCTTTTGTATCCCTCTTTGTTGGTGTCTGTCTGTCTGTTTGCCTCTGTATCTCTCTTATCTTTCTCTTTCTGTATATGAATGATTGCTATGTTCATGAAAAAGTTTCTGCACAGGTGGTAGCACTTCTTGTGATGTTTTAAAGATAGACTAACAGATTATGATAAGTATATAAGCCCTTGCCTCTCCCAAGGTGTCCAGTAGATAATAACTTCCATAAGTAGTTTAACAGATATGCCTGTGATCCTCTGGAGGAGTTCAGACTTTCTCATTAGAACTTTTCTTTACTACTTATGCTACTCATCACAAATGAAATCCAGGTCTTTACAGGTCTCATGGAAATTAATTTAAATTTTGTCAACCAAGCAATTTAGTTATCTTTGTTTCTTTCTTTTTATTTGTGTGTGGTTTATTTTCTGACTGACTTACTCTTGGTCCATATACTTGGAATTTAAATCCTTTAAGAATAAAGGTACAGATGTGCATTTTCAAGTTAGATACTGTTCATGAAAAAATTCTGGTGCTAGAATGATTTTTAAACATTTATGTCTTTTTAAAAAACAATAATTATCTCATTTAACTTAGAATTTTGAAAATACTAGAACAGTATTGCAACTTACACTCTTAGAATGGACTATTATTTGCCATAATATTTCTTATAGTTAATAAGCTATCTCTTGAAGATGGAATAGCATTCCATATGACTTCAGTGTATAGTTTTCTAAATTCCTTCCATAAATTATATTTTAAAACAAACAGTACATTACAATATTACAAACAATCTAAACTAAATAAAGCAATAGAATTCAAAAGTGATGGACTATAAAATCATTGAACACACTATTTTTATACTTTACCTGTCTATATTAAACTATGTATTTAGTAACTTTGTTTAGGATTATTTTTAATTTTAGCTCCAAAATTCCATCATAAAAGTAATTGGTAGCTAAAAGAAATTGTTTCAAGAAACATTTGAGTTGACTTTCATAAAGCTAAGTTTTGCAAGTCAAGTCAGTAGATTTTCTGTGAATAGAATCAGCTCCAACAACTTATTAGACTTGTAAATGTAAATTTTAAATGGAAACATTCTTTTGAATATGAGAATGGTTTATTGCCTTATTCTGGCGCAAAGTAACATAATAAACTGCTAGAATTTTAATTTAAAGAAAAGTTTAAAGTCTATTGTGGTTTGCCAAGATAATCCTTCATAAAAATTTCTTGAATGTTTATTTGTCAACAATTTATGTAATTATCCCAAATTAATCTGAAAACAAAATTGAACCCAACACTCACATAGTTTTAGAAAGCAAGAAACTTTATTTTGTCATGCTTTAATGGCCATGCAAATAAAGAAAAGGAGTCTGAATTAAATAAGGGAAATTGGGAAGGTAATATGGAGAAAGAAACTTGAATTTTTTTGCAAGTACTACTACTGCCTACAAATTTAAATAGAAATTTTTTCATGCTAGGTGTTAAAAAATCTTATTAAAATTATTAAATAAATGATGTTTCTTTGCTATTTTGCTTTACCATTGATAAGAATTTGATATTGGAGAAAATATTACAAATTTGGTGTGGCTTTATCATCTACATAGATGTGTCAGACTAGAAATCACATGTGTCACGAACAAATGGCTGTCACTTTCTCACACATTTTCCAGAGATTCAGTAAAATAGAGTTAAATAACACAAATACATTTTTTGTAAAGACAAACTAAGCATTATGTGTCTTTTTTCCTAAAATTCAGTTCTTCCTAATTCTGTATTTCTCACTTGCATGTATGTACCAAGCCATGTGGTAGATAGATACATGTGTCTAATCTGTTCTGATAGTTGGGCTAAGTCTGCGAGATTTTCAAAGACACATCATATTTTCTGTGACACACAATCTGGAATGGCACTGTATTATGAGTAGCAAATTTTAACATAACTCAGAATGTAAAAAGTGCCCTGTTGGTAATTCAGATAGATTGAAAAAAAAAGCAGAAAAAGCAGTACTTCAAACCTATAAGGGACCCAGTGAACACAGTCAATAAAAATGTGTACATTACTCTTTGTTATGTGTATAAAACAGGAAATAAGAGAAATGTCCAATAGTTATCATGTTACTGTATGTAATACAACAGTATGTTGTATATACAGTTGTAATACATGTACAGTTGTAATACAACCATATCTGACTGGAAACATAGCTTATATTTTTGTAAAAGAAACTTTGCAAGGCAGATTTGAGCTTTTGCACTCAGATGTCAATCAACAGGATGAAAAGTCATTTTTGGCCTCTCTTTTCTTTGAAAATGGAAAAAAATGACTATTGTATACAACATAGCATTTATATGTTATATATCATGGGATAAATTTTTTAAGATCAAATGGATTTATTTAAAATATGTACCTAAAAATAGCATTCATGCTCATAAATTGTCTGATTTTAAAATACCCTCTTTTGAGGCCAAAGGTTTATTCACAGCTTTCCAGAATAAAACATGTATACAGACTTCATACCATTTCAATTTTATAAATACTAATTTTATTTTATTGTTATGATTGTTTGGTGTGTCACGCATGCTGTAGTTGGCATTGCAGATTAAATGAAAAATATAAATAAAAGCAAAAACAGAAATGCACCACATTAAAAATGAATCAATGTCCTACAGAATGGTAAAAAATTCTTGGAAATACTCATGAAATTATTGTAGTGAGTGATAAGGCCAAAATAAAATATTCATAATTTAGTGGAAAACATGATATGAATGATAATTTTTATCTGGTAGTACATATTAGACATGCATATGCAAAGACAACTTCACACAAAGGCATTACACAAAGATAATAGCAAATGCCTTCTCTGTGCTCTAATACTTTAGCAGTAAAAAACAATAAAGACACAGAAAATTTATTTTCCCTTTTTCTATATGAGCAGTTGAATTCTAGGTCTTTTACCTGGTAGCAGAATAGATTTTGTAATGAAATAGGTGTTTAAAGCTAGAGTTTTCCAGAGTCCATAGCAACTCAAGCAAATCTCCTAACATTGCAGGAAATCTGGTGAATTGTCTTAGTTACTTTTCTCACTGCTGAGACAAAATACCCAGTACCCAAAGTTAAAGTGGGAAAGATTTATTTAGCTCATAGTTTGTAGAGGTTTCAGTCCATAACTGACTGGCTCCAGGGTGGCACACAACAGTGAGCCAACAGTTCATGGCAGCAGAAGATAGCAAATGCAAAGAGAGAGAGAGAGACAGAGACAGAGACAGAGAGAGAAAGATAGACATATAGACTTATAGACAAACAGAGACATAGACAGAGACAGACAGACAAGATACTTTTGGTCCCTTATATTGCATGCAGGCTAGCCATCCTTGGGCAAGTGTAGCACTCACACTCATAATCCCAGTACTGGACCATGAATCAAACACCAACTCTAGATACAGTCACCCCTCAAAAGCCCACTCCACATGACTCTATGTTGCTTTGGGGGGACATCCAGACACAAACCATAGCATTCCACCCTTGGCCCCCAAAGACTCATGCACATCCCTTTATGCAAAAGGCATTTAGTCCCTCTCAAAGAGTTGCCAAATCCCTAACAGTTTCAGCACTGCTGAAAAGTCCAATTCCAAAATCTCCTCTGATATTTAAGGAGAACTCTTAGATGTGAGCCCCTGTACAAATGAAAGTTAAACGCTTCTAACATTCAATGGTGCAAGATAGACATTTCCATTCTAATAGTTACAAATGGGGTTACAAAGGAATGTTACCAAAGAGGGTTCAAAATCCAGCAGGGCAAACGTTAAGTCCTGTGGTTCCAGCGCCTGGTGTGGTGGCACACGCCTTTAATCCCAGCACTCTGGAGGCTGAGGTAGGAGGAGCGTTGTGAGTTCGAGGCTGGCTTGGGCTACAACGTGAGCACAAGGCCGGCCTGAGCTACACAGTGTGACCCTGTCTCAAAAAACCAGGGCCGGGAGTTTGGCTCAGTGACTTAAGCACCTGTCTTACAGGTGCAAGGTTGTGAGTTCAATCTCTGGTGCCGCAAAACAAACAACAAACAAACAAACAAAAAAGTCCTGTAGTTCCATATGTATCATCTAAGGCAATCTGTGGCAAGATATGAACTTCAAATGGTTTGAGTGGCTCCGCCCCATGGCTCACCCAGTGGTTGTGGCTTCCATGGCTTTTTTCTTCGCTATGCTCTGCTGCTTCCTTACATGTTTCCTCAGATGATCCACATTCCTGGCTTCTATAAACTTCCGTGCTCTCCACTGCACTTTTGCCTTCGTGCTTATATCTTCGCACACTGCCCTCTCAGGGCGCACTGCCTGCCCTCCACGGTCTTCTGAAATTGGGATGAAAACCTTCCTGACCCAAAACTCTTGCATTTTGCATTTTCCTAAAACCATCACCACATGTATGATGCCAAGGCCTGCTGCCAGCTTGAGCAGTAACCAGGCTTCCGTCTCTCTTGGCTGTAGGGGTGAAGTACCTGGATTACTAAACACTCTGGGTCTAATTCTGAGAAACAGATTATCTATGCTTCTGCCATTCTGAAACATGGTGGTCTGTGGCTCCTCAAAACAAAGTCTTTCACTTTTGCAATTTTGGAGCTGTAAAGGGTGAAGTCCTGCGGCTTCTTTTGACACATTCAGACCACATTTTCTATTCTCCTGTTCCTTCTCAGAAATCAAGATCTCCTCTGCTCTGTCTTTTCAGTTCACAGTTTTACTGGAGCTTCCTCTTTGGCCAAACTCATAACGATTCAAATCATTCTGCTAGAATCTTTGCTCTTGATTCTTAACATAAATCAGGCTAAAAGGCCCCAACAGTAGTTCAGCCATTGCTTCAACATCAGACTGCATTGAAATTTCTTCTGCCAGATTAATTAGTCTGCTTCCTTCTAAGTTTCAGGCAATATTTCTGGGCAGGAGCAAAATGCAATCACACTTTCTGCCAAGTCATGGCATACAATGTCTTGCTCCCAAGAGCCAATGCAGTCATTTTTCTCAATAGGAATCTTCCAAGCATGGTCTTCACTGGTAGGATGCCTATTTGCCTTTTGGTCTTCTGAACTCTGACAAGAATCTCCCATGCATAGCAGCCTGGGGCATTCCAGCTCTACTTTTTCAACTGGCATCTCTGAGCTATTCCAATCTTTCCCAATGAGCCATTTCCAAAGGCTCTTGAACCACCTCGTCAGTTATGATTACAGGAATGACCCCACTCTTGGTTCCAAATTGTCTTACTTTTCTTGTTGCTGAGACAAAATACATGACACCCAAAGTTAAAAGGGGACGTGTTTATTTAGCTCACAGTTTGTAGCAGTTTCAGTCTGTAATCAACTGGCTCCAAGGTATGGTGACACATGGCAGAGGGATAACAGTTCATTGAAGCAGAAAAGAGCAAAAAAACAATATATATATATATATATATGTATATATATATATATATATATATATATAGAGAGAGAGAGAGACAGACAGACAGACAGACAGACAGACAGACAGACAGATAACACTCTTTCTGTTCCTTATGCTATATGGAAACTACCTGCCCTAAGGATGGTGTAGCACTCACACTCATAATCCCAGCATTGGACCATGAGTCAATCATGAGCACTAGATTCAACTTCCTCCTAAAAACCTACCTCCCATGATTGCATCACGCTTTTGGGGGACATTTAGAGACAAACCAAAACAGGGATTCAAGACACTGTTCATTTGCCCTCAGCTTACTCGTTTCATCACTGTGGCTGAAATAATTTATCTCTGCAAGTTTAATAAGTTGTTGAGAATTATTTTTGAAAGTTACTTGAAAAATAACATGCATCCTTCCCCTTTTCACTTATCCAAAACATTTGGCATAGCTGAGGAATCTATTGGAATGTATGAACAGAATCTTACAGAAATTTCATTGCCATATATATATATATATATATATATATATATATATATATATATCACCTGCAACCACAAGACCTTTGTTCTTATTTGGCATAGTCTCTAGAATTCTGGAATAAATTTTATGAAGTGCAAGGGAAAAGTAAGAATAACTATGTGATAGTGTCTAGGTCTTTTCTGAGGTTATCATTCCCAAGAATTTTCAGCCAGATGTCTTTAAACTATGTTATGAATTTTGTTCTCAAAAAGGATCTGATATTGTATATTTTTCATGTAACCTCTGCTTTTATTAACTTTTTAAATACGTGAGACAATGTCTTTGTCAAAGTTTATTTGAGGATGGAAATAGACACACACACACACACACACACACATATATATATATATCCATATTCATATATATATATACATATATATAAACCCACCAGTGATAAAATACATTTTTATTGTTCCATGCAGTCATAATCTTGATAGTCAAATGTTACCCACTTGACTGATACCTGCAAAGAATTGAAAGGAAGACTACATTATAGATCTGCCTCATACATGATGCTGGAGTCTGCTCCAGTGCCCCTGGTACATTGCTTATTATAGTCCCTCTTGATAAATCAAACACTTTCAGAGGGCTTGAAACAGGAAAGTCTTGGCAAAACTCAGAAAAATTACAAGTTTTCCTTGCTAATTCTGTGCAGACCTCTCTCTTTTGCTTGCTCCATCCCCCGACTCATTTTACAATTTCTAGGACTCATGAGGTCATACATGTTTCCCTGAATGAGTGGCGAACTATAGATTACCTCTTAAAATCAGTGGCAAAATGGGAGAAGCCAGGTAAGACAGCTCCTGGCTTTTCAGACAAGAACAGTACCTGAAGGCCAGGGAGAGTCATCCTGAAGTTCTAAGTGGCTGAGCTAGGATTCCAGATTGAGGGAAAATAAAACTAGTGCTCAGGCTAGAAGTGAAATCTGTAAAGAACCCAGGCAGTTTCCTATACTTCTTGCTGTGTTACTTTAACTTTCTATCTTGTGGACAATTAGCTGCCAGAAACATTTCTATTTAAAACTCTACACTTCCACAGAGCACCACCCCCACTCCACACCCAATCAGCTCTGTGTGCCCTGCACTGGTTAATACTGAAGCCTAACAGGATCTACGGCAAACCACTTTGACACTTTGCCCTGAGAATGTGGAATGTGCGTTTCCCTCAGTTCTCTGCCATGGGAATTAATTACCTGCGGTTTTCTGCACAGTGTGAAAGTCTTATCTGCTTTCTTTGGCAGTAAAATATTACTGCAAAGCTTTAAAATAGTTTTGAAGTTTTATTGTCCTTTTTTCCCCTTAGGTTTTAATTATGGATGTTTAAAATACTTCATGTCAGTAGGTAATCTCATGGCTATTATGGTAAAAAACAATGAAAATAATCAGTGAATTAAAATATGAGAATAAAACTTTATACACAAGGCTGGGCAGTGTTTTAAAGGGCATTTATTTAACTGGGTGTTACAGAATTTTAGTGACTTGTGTAAAGGAGAATTAATATTATTTACTAATCGACAAAACTATGTTATTTTCCAAAACTGTGTATCCATTACATTTAATCAGATCCAGATGATAATGCTAATATTTATGATGGATCCAAAACTCAAAACATAATACAAGAAGGGGAAGAAATAATAATTAAACTTTTCAGTCTCACTGAACAGTATGTGTTCCTGGTTTCAAAGAGAAGTGAAAAGTGTAATGTAAAGTTCAAAAGAGTGAGAAAAATAAGCAGCAATGTTATCTTCTGAGAGTATTATCTGTTTCTTTAATATATGATGCTTTAAATCATATAATGATTTTCTCTGAAATTAAAGCAAATAATAAAATTCAATAAACTCTAGGAAATGACATAGTACACTTTCAAATAAATCAGATATTTGAATATAACAATTTTTAATTAAATAATAGTTTTAGTTTATGAAAAACTCAGCAAGAAATGCCAAAAAAGTGTAACGTAATACTTGATCTGCAAGATTTTAAATAATCTTATTTGATTTTTGTACAATTTGCTTCCACTTGTATGTTCTTTTGATGACTTACTCTTCTGTGCATAACAGTTTGACAGGGTATTTCAACTAAATATACAGTGGTACATCAGTTCACAAACACTTTTGTTTGTGAATAATTTGTTTCATAAGCAGAAGTGTTTGGAAAAATTTTGTTTTTCTGTTGTGAACTCTGCATTAGGTGATGAATATAATGAGAGTCATTTTCCCCAAAATTGTGGAATAAGCTAAGTTTGTGAACTGATGTACCACTGTATTTTAATTCATTTTTCTGTGCTTCTCCTATACAGGACTTGGAAACTGAGACGTAATATTGTTTGTGTGTGGTAAAACTGCAATATACTTGGAGATATTACTGTATAAAGAATTAGATTATACAGGAATACCTTGGTTCATGGACACATTTGTTGGCAAACAATTTGGTTCCCCAAGGAAAACTTGGCAAAATTTTGTTTTTGTTCGCAGCTCTACACTAGGTGACAAACACGGCTGTGGTCATCTTTCCCTCACTAACACGAACGTGGCCAAGAAATCCTAAAAAAGAGGCAAAAGCAAGAGTCATTGGATAGGTTCATTGTTAAAAGAGTCCATCAAGCTATTAGAAAGTAGAGTTTCTGTTAGTGATAGTGAAAGTCATTCCACATAATATTCCTCCTCTCTCCTCACACAAGTCATAAAGATTTTCAAAGGGAAACACAGATTAAATTTCAGTTTTTCTTTATATTTTGCATTTTATTATTTTGCATTATCTTACAGTATTATAGTCACTTATATGAATGTCTTTGGATTAATAAATGAATCCATTGTTTCTTATGGAGAAATCTGCTTTGATATAAAAGTGCTTCAGATTACAAGCATGTTTCCTAAATGAATTACACTTGCAAACCAAGGTTTTGCTGTATGCTTATTTTCTTTTTAAGAGTATTTCTTACTCTGCCTTAAGTGTTTAAAAGGTCCTTGGATAATTTTTTTTTGTAAATAAAGTGAAAGATAATCCATACAAGAAACATCTGATTGTCCTGGAGGCAGCACCTACAAAGAGAAAACAAAGTTGGCTACACTACTGACAGAGTAGCACTTAACAAAGGATACATTTCTTTTCTTTTCCTCCTTTAGTTCTTAAACCCATAATGTTATTAATACTACAAAAAATGAAATTCAGCTGCAAAGTACACTAATCATACGTATATATATATAGTTATATAGTGTATGGCATAGAATCATCATATTTTGGACTAAGGAATAAATGATAGTAAGCAACATCTACTTTGGTATACAAATATCAGTTCTAGAAAGCTGTGTATTTGTCAGACTTGTTTCTGGGACAAAATACACAAATTAAAGTACAGATTTCTTTTGGCTCTTGATTTTCCCAGGTTTCAATACACAAGCTGCTGGTTTCCAGGTGCAAAAGTGGTAGAAAAAGATGGCAGAAGAATGGTCTCAACTCATGGCATCTAGAAAGCAGCAAGCTGGGGAAAAGTCACAGGGGGAGGGGCCACAGGCCAGATGTAGTCCCTAAAGTCATGCACTCACCGCCCACTCATCCCGAAGCATGGCCTTCTGATCTCCCAGGTGCTCTCAAACCAATCAGGTTGAGCCAATCAAGACTAATCATTATAACATGCAACATAATAAGAATGAATCTGAGGAGAAAACAATCTGATTTATTTTTACTTTGCTCATTTGATTTTCTTTAATGTATTTGATCAGAAACATCAGAAAAAAAAAGAAAAGCAACTGAAAACCAGACGGGGCATTAGATTTATGGAGCTGGGAAGGAGATCTGGAGACAAGAGAAACAGAAATGCAGGGCGGGAATGGAGAAGTAAAACAGGGGTTAAATTACCATATTATAGCTACTAATTTCATAAGATGAATATCATTATTATGTAATTCAAACATATACTAATAAAAATAAAATAAAGTAAGGGAAATGTTATTAAAGGTAGTGAAACTTTAAATCCCTGTATTGTTTTTTCAAACTTAATATGATCTATAGGCTCGAACTCGTGTTAACTTGCTATTCTTTCTATTCCTGTGTACCAACTCAAGATCCATTTTGTGTTTTCATTGTAATAATTTTGGGACCATTCAAAGGTGTGGCATGAAACATGTAACAAAATTACAGTTTCCAAGAAGTTAAATGCTAGTGATATCTCCCTAAATGTCTCTCTTACAGTATAACCAGAATGATTTTCTGAAATTGATTCTGTGAACTCATTCTCGGTTATCTAATCCAGGTGTTACTCAAACAGGGTCTTTTTCTGTTATCCTAAGAGTACAGGCTGTGTTTTAAGACTCAACAACCAAGAGAATTATCGATCTCTTTTTCTTATGAGGTAAAGTTTAAAATAACCTTGCCTATGGGAGGATAGTGAGATGACAGGTAACCTGTACTGATAATCTAGAATTTACAGATGTAATATGAGAAGTTAGTTTACCACTAGTTGGGAACTTAGGTGGCTCAGGAGGAGGCAACTTTCAGTGAAAACATCAGCTGGAAAATGTTACCAATAGTCTAAGATATCTATCTATCTATCTATCTATCTATCTATCTATCTATCTATTATTTTTTATTTTAAACAGAAGAAAAATAAGAAATTAAAGTAAAATAATTTCACAACAAGCCAATAGGAGAGTAACAATAAGCAGCACATTGCATATTGTCATATTCACAGCAGTTGTTTAGGGTATGAGATCTATATGAAACATTATCCAGAAAATTATTAGCACAATACTTTCACCTCAATGAATCAAGAGAAATCCACTATATGACTATCTTTTTTTATGATTGCTCTATTATTTTCAAGTGAACATTTTGCATTAAAAATGAAATCTGAAGATGACATTATGAAAGTTACTTTTCACTCAAAATTCTTTTTTTAAACTATCTTAACTAATATTTTATACACATAGATTTTCTTTCAGCTGGTCATGCAAGTGCAACAATGCAATGGTTGCATATGTGTGACTTATTTAGTCACTGAGAAGTATATTTTCAATGCTCATCCATTTAAGAGTGAAAATGTCTAGTTTATTGTTCTTTATAGCTGAGTAGTATTCCAGTGTATAGAAATGCCATATCATTTTTGTCCATTCCTCAGTCGAGGGGCATTTAGGTTATTTCCAAGATCTAGCTATTATGAACTGTGTAGCTATAAACATAAGTGCACATGTATCACTGGGGTAGGATGTTTTCAATTCTTCTGGGATGATACCCAAAAGGGGAATAGGTGGGTCAAATGGGCCCTCCAATTCTAGCTTTTTGAGGAGTCTCCACACTGACTTTCACAGTGGTTGCACCAGCCTGCATTCCCACCAACAGTAGACCTTTTTGTCCATAGCCCCTCCAGCATTTGCTATTGGTTGACTTCTTAATACTAGCCATTCTTTCTGGGGTGAGATGAAATCTGAGTGATACTTTCATTTGCATCTCTCGAATGTTCAGTGCTGTTGAACATTTTTTTACGTATTTATTTGCTGTTTGTACTTCTTCATCTGAGAAATGTGTGTTCATCTCAGATGCCCATTTTTGAATTGGGTCTTTAAATCTTGGAGGACTGAATTTTTTAAATTCTTTATAGGTTTTCGATATTAATCTTTTATCTGAGGGACAGCTGGCAAACAATTTCTCTCACTTTGTGGGTAGTCTCTTCACACTGTTTGTGGTTTCTCTTGCTGTGAAAAAGCTTTTCAGTAGGATGAGATCCCATTTGTTGATTCTTTGTGATAGTTGCTGTGCAGTCTGACTTTTATTCATAAAGTCTTTGCCTACACCAATGTCTTCAAGAGTTTTACCTACTCTGTCTTCCAGCAGATTTAAAGTTTCTGTTTTAATGTTGAGATCTTTAATCCATTTATATTTTAACTTATTACCTGGTGAAAGATATGGGTCTAATCTTAATCTTAGACACGTGGAAAGCCAGTTTTTCCAACACCATTTATTAAGAAGGCTATTTTTCTTCCAATGAGTGTATTTAGCACCTTTGTCAAGGATAAGATAGCTTAGTGTGTCTGGAGTTGTTTCTGAATTGTCTAATCTATTCCATTGATCCTTGGGTCTGGTTTTTTGCCAATACCACGCTGTTTTTATTATCATAGCTTTATAGTATAGTTTCAGGTCAGGAATTGTGATGCTCCCTGTCTTGTCTTTGTTGCTCAGGATCGTCTTTGCTAGTCTAGGTCTCTTCTGGTTCCAGATGAATTTTAGGATTGTTTTCTCTAATTCAGTAAGATATGTTATTGGAAATTTGATTGGGATTGCATTGAATCTGTATAGCAGTTTTGGAAATATGGCCATTTTCACTATATTGGTTCTTCCTACCCAAGAGCACTCCATCTTCTAATATCCTCTTCAATCTCCTTTTTTAGAGTGCTATAATTTTCAGTATAGAGGTTCTTTACATCTTTCATTAGATTGATTCCTAAATATTTCATTTTTGGGGATGCTATTGTAAAACGTATTGTTTCCCTAATTTCTCTCTCAGTGAGGTGGTTATTTGTGTACAAGAATATTATTGATTTTTAAGTATTGACTATGTAACCAGCTACATTGCTAAATCTGATTATTAAATCTAGAAGTCTCTTGGGATCTTTTAGGTAGAGTACCATGTCATCTGCAAATAATGCTAGTTTAACTTCTTCCTACAGTTTTAAATGGGACTGCATTAGCAATCTCAAAATAAAGAAACTCAGTTCAGCTTTCTTTTAATTGCACAAATGCAACTGGTGAAATATATGATGAATATTTAAATTAAAATATTACATTAAATGATATATTGGCATTAATGTTTCTCAAAATATTTCCCCTCACTTCAAACTTACACTCTCATTCTTGCCAACTTTCTGGAGCCATTCTAGAAGTCCTCATTCATGAGTGTTTTTACCAGTTTTGATCAAAAGTACAGATAGTGCTGCTTCTGAGTGTGTTCCAATAGAACGTCAGGCTCCTGAAAGCACTGCAGTGTGTCTTCATCTACCTTATTCGCTGGATGTAGCACTACGAGACTGCTGACTCTTCCACAAATTCAAAATGGCCGTAGAAGGGAAATGTTTGAATAGATTTAGGGCACCTAGGCAAGTACAATAGCACAAATAAAAGACACTCACAAAAAAAAGATTTCCAGGACTTTTTCAGAAAGTGGCAAGCATGATGAGGTAAGTGTTTTCAAAGCAAGAGGGAATATTTTGAGGGGCATTAATGGACATGTGATAAACAATTTTTGCATGTCTAACAAATGTAATATATTCCAGTAAGAATTCTCAGAATCAGAAATGAAAAAGAAAAGAAAAACTGTATATTTATGTAGAAGTTTTTGAGTCAAAATCATAAGGCTTAGCCTTTTAACCTTCTGAAAAGAAGGATTCTATTATTACTACTTTTTCACAATTAGGAAATTAGACTGTAGACAGTTTAATGTAAGGTTTTAAAGCGGACATCCTGGCTTAAAATAGTTCTGCATTTTCAAGTGGTTGGAAAGCTTTTTCAACTTACCACATCCTACCAATGACAGGGGTAAATCTTAATGAGCAGGACATCAAGTGAGTAGAATGGCCTGCAATTAATATTATAATCTAGAGTTAGTCATTTAAAAATATCTACTAGGTATTTATGTGTTTTCAGATAGACATGTGTATAAACAAATAAAATGACATATTATAGATTTGTATAAAAGTTATAAAATGAAGATGTAAAAGCAGCTAATTTCCCCACAATGATTGCAGTGTTTTCAGAGAATTTAATCATTGAAGGGTTAAGCTTGGCTTTCACATGTTGAAAATCTGACAGCAGCAGTGCTACCAACAGATCCTCATTAGGAAAATCCATTTCTTACCAACTAACAGCAGTGCCCTGTTCTTCCTCTAGCAATGATAACAACCAAACCCAAGAGATGTCACCCATCCTCCACCACATATTTACTGGTAGTGTTGAGGTTGTTTTGCTCCTACCAGTAAGTCAGTAAAGCCAGAGAGAATGCAAGAATCTACATGAGAAATTTAAATGGGGAAATTGCCTATTAAAATAAGATTTAAATAGGATCAAAAGACTCCTAACATATTATTCAAAATGTACAGGATAAAACTGAAAACCTTTCAGTATACCAATATCCAAGAAAATCACCAACAATACCATTTACAATAGCCTCCCTTCAAATTGTGTGTGTTTAACTATAAATGTAACAAAAAACATACAATATCTACAAGAGGAAAACTATAAAATTTCTAATGAACAAAATCAAAGGCGCATTAATTAAATAAATTGAGAGATATTCTATGTTCATTGGCAAGAAGGCCATTATTATCAAATTATCAATTGTTCCCAAATTAATTGACTCCCATGCAATCTCAATGAATTCCTCAGAAGCCATTTTACAAATATTGAAATACCGATTTTAAAGCTTACATGGAAAAAACACAGGTCTAGAATATCCAACACAATTTTGAATATATTATTGAATTCTACTTGATATTTGTGTGTCAAATTTCTACATCTATGTTTATGACTTAAGGAATAGTTAACAGAATCTTCGCAGACAGATACTTATTTATTAAAAAAAACCTGCGATACTTTAAATAACAAAGAATAACTGAATAATGGGCAAAAATGTGGCAGTTTTGTAAACTGTCTATCTCTGTGAGTTTTTAAAATTATGTTGAATGATTAAGGTAAAAATTATGTCTTTTGTGTTGTTCAATATGTGTAGACAAAAACTGAGACAGATACATGTAACACTGGAAGCATATACAGTATTACAGTTAGTAGTCTGACCTCATACGGTACCTCAATAAGTTTTGCTTTCCCAAACTGCCTTTGCAGGCATTCCAACTAGGAGCAAAGTCTATGTCATGGATCACATCATCCTCCTTGGAGATGTATCTGGTACACTGATTCACATTCACACTGGAGTTCACAAAATGGATGAGCCATTGCCTCATACATAGAAACCCCAACTTTTCAGTTAAATTCTTAAAAGAAATATTTGGTCAACTAGTTGTCATTTCATTGTTGGCCCTCTCAACTCACACTGTTAAGAAAATTCCCAAAAGTATCTAAATTTTTTTGGATTCTGCTGGCAATTTACTTCTCTTTTAAAAGTTTAAACCCAGTTATGTCATTGTTATTTACTGATCTCATATCACCTTAAGTGGGATTTCCTACTTCATAATCTATAGAATCTGTTCAAATTGCAATATAGCTAATATCTTTATTATTGCTTCCCAGGAACTTCATTATAGAGGCTCTCACATACTTTTTTTTATGCCTTCTGCAACTTTGTACCCATGAGGACTATATACTAGTTGCTCATGAATTTCTGTGCAAGAAACTATTCTCTTTGGGCTCTTTGGGCTCATGCATTTTGCCATTAGTGAGGCAATTACTGGCTAAATATTGGGCTCTATTGGAAAGAAGACTGATAAGTTCCAAACCTATAACACTATGTAGCAATCCAACCATCATGCTTTGCATTATGTATGACGCACTCTTCAAGCTTGGAGCAGCCACTAACGTCTATTTGTTAAAGAAAAAATGGCACTTAGATACAAAGTTAACCTAAGATTATGGTATGTCCTATCAGAGAGAAATAATAATGTTGTTTTCTGAGTTGTAGACATTATTGAAAGTGACTAGAGCGCTCATTTTACTTCACAAAAATGGGCTCATGAATTAGATTTTCCATACAAATTTCACTTTGAATCAGTCCTTTACTTTTCTTTACAGCCTCAGGCTACAATTATAAATTAAAATTGCTCAATGGAACGAGATTAAATTTACTTAAATGAAACATGGTATATTTCAGTCACATCCATATAGTGCAAATAAATATAATAAAAAAACCACGTCTATTTTACATTTGGTGACAACCTCTAAGTCTCATCCCTATCCATTGCCCTTTTTCCCAACATATGGAGAAACCATTTAGCAAATGCGAATTAAAACAACAATGAGATCTCCCTACATACATATTATGAAGACCAAAATAAAAAATAATGGCAACACCAAATGCTTTTGACACTGTGAAAAAAGTGTATCATTTGTATATTGCTGATACGAGGTAAAGCAGTGTAGTCATTGGTGAAAACAATATCCTACAAAATTGAATATGTGATTACCACACTATTCAGAATTTTTCTTTGTGTTTGACAAATAATTGGAAATTTGTATTCACACAAAAACCTGGTTATGAATGTTCATAATAGATTTATTTATAGTAACCAAAGTGTGGAAAAATTCCACATGCTGTATACTAGGTAAGTGGTTAAACAAACTGTGATTCATCCAAAAACGTGGACTACTACCTGATAATAAAAAGAAGTGATCCTTGGGATGAATCTCCTGTAAATTATGCTGGGTGGAAACAAGCCAAACCCAATCCCCAAACTCATGAAGAATAAAGATTCTGTAAATGTAGTATTTTAAAATTGACAAGATTATGGAAATAGAGAATGGATTACTGGTTGCCAGAGATGAGGGATAATGTGGATGGAAACAAGGGCAATTCTTGAAGAATAATACAAACCTTTGGTGATCCAGGTTCTCTGAACCTAATCTATCATGGTAATTATATAAATTTACAAGATAAAATTATATAGAACTGTGTACATATAGACTCACATGTGAGAGCACATATTCGGCTGAATTCACATCAAAAACAATGGATTCTACCAATGCACATTTGAAGTTTTGATACTGTTTGTTGGAGAAGTCATTGTCATGGGCCTGAGGTGGATGGAAGATTGCACCCCCATTGTCATGGGCGCCTACTTTCTTTCTTGGCTTCCTGCATGCCTTAAAGTGAGCAACTTTTTTCAGTATTAGACCCTTCCCCCATGCTCTTTATGCCTTGGAGCCTAGCCACCATGGACAGAAAACATAGTCGAAACAAACCTTTCCTCCTTGAAGTCATTGTGCTTGGATTTTTGTCCCAGCAAAGAGAAAGTGACTAAAACAATTATGTGTGTGTGTGTGAGCTGACGCACGTGTGTGTAGTACATAATTTTTAAACCTTATTTCATGTACAAATGTCATTAATTTAAATATTAAGAAATACAGCAGCTCAAGTGCCTACCTGGTAAGTGCAAGGTCATGAGTTCGATCCCACAGAAAAAAAAAAAAAAAAGAGAGAGAGAGAGAGAGAAAGAAAGAAAATAAATACAGTGCTTAGAATACAATTTAGCAGAAAAATAGATTTAATTGAAATTAAATTGATATATATAGTTTCTAAAATAAGCAATATGGTCTATATTTTTTGCACAATTCTTACAGTGAATTAGGAGCTCTGTGGGATCTCTCATGGTACTTTATATGAGTCAATCTTCTCTAAAATAGGTGCAATCATTTTAAAAAGATAGAAGAATGGACAATCACTCCCAAAAATGGGAGATTTCAAACTTAAACATTTCTTTGAGGATAAAAATTATTCCTTTAATAAAAGTCAAAATAATTTTACAAAGGCAGAAAATAGAGCTTTGCAAGAGATTTGAGTTTTACCATCACAATCCTCATGAAATAATGAAAAGATAGTAAACTATGCTACTTTTAATTTCAGTAATTCCACTATAATTTCTGAATTAAGAAAAAGTTGGTCACTTTATTTTCAAGGATGTGTTAATACACTGAAACTGTGATTGTGTTGCTAAAAAATCCTCAATGAGACAGATTTCTGCAACCCATGCAGCTCCTGAGGTTCTTGGGGTGAAGGACCTCAAGAGGATGAGAAAAATAAAGAAAGAGACAAAGCTGGGGTCAGGTGGAATCCTTATCCTCCTGATGGGAGGAAAGGTACTGCTCAACTGCTGTAACACATTTATTTATATACTCCCAAGAAGGATCTTAATTTCAAACCCACTTCCTAGCAACTCATTTGCCTGGTTGGTCTGGTCCCTTTGCCTTCTTGGTGCTGGAACAGCTTGTTTACATGGCTTGTTTTGAGTTACGTGTGTTTTCAGGGCTGGTCTTGCTTTAGTTCCACACATGTGATCAATCACCAGCTTCAACAGCTCTCTACAATAGATCACAAATTAGCCTCCAGATTTTTAGGGAATGTTAGTATGGACCAAACTAGGTATGAAAAACATTTGTGTGTTTTCTGAGTGAGGACTATTGGTTGCTCAATTCTTATTTTTAATTTGTATCAGCAAAGATTCAGTCATACCTATGTATTTATTCTTTTGTATGTGACATATATATTGATTACCTACTCTGCTATATCAGTGAGAAAAAATGACGAAGTCCTGAACTCATAGATTTAATGTCCCAGAGCAAGGAGGCAGACAGTATATAAGATAATCTACTATTTTATATAATCAAAATTTATACAGGTTCTAGAGAAAATAATTAAAGGAAAGAGACTGGATTTTGATGGGAAAAGGTTTATATTTTAAGTGAATGTTGAGAGAAGAGCTTATCCAGAAGGTGCTATTTGCAAATATTGCCGTATTCCATTGAAGTGCTGTGAAATTTTAAGAAGTATAATATCTGATTTTCCAAGTAATATGACAGGAAATAAAGGCCTTCATTTATGTCTGCTGAGTATTGGAAGTTGTCACAGAGCCAACTGAGGCAGACCCGTGAAAACCAAGATCAGTAGTTAAGTAGAAGGCCTTGAAGACAGTGAATGTCTGGCAGCATAAACTAAGGCAGGGAGGTTAGAAAGCAAAATAGTGTGAGTCCAGAGAGAGACAGCACACTCCAAGTCTAATGATTCTGTGGCAACAGGAAAAGAGCAAACTGACTGTAAAATTCAAGTGCACAGCCTGAGGTCATCAGCAAAATTTCCAAGTAGAGTGAGATAAAATAGACAGGAAGCAAAGACCAAATAAAAAGAGTAATTTAAGTGCCAGAGATTCAACCCAAATTGTGAGTGAGTGGAGAAGGTCAAGTCAAAAGAAGTAGGAATATGTCACCACACTGTTACAGAAAGGAAGCAGGTGTATATAAATTCAGACAGATCCACAAAGAAGCACAATAAGTGTCCAAAAGAGATTGGAAACAGATTGACCAGCTGCCCTACTATCAAACAGAACATGATAATTAGAGTGTGTGTGTGTGTGTGTGTGTGTGTGTGTGTGCATGTGTAAAGTTTGGGCTACAGAGAAATACAAACTCTAAGACACCCAGGACAACTATAGATATATAGATACTGTTTTTGGAAGTGAAATTGTTTTGATGTCATGAGTCAGGAAATTGAAGTACCTTGTATCTTTGATATATTGCTTTTGATTTATTACTCTTACTTTATGTACGTCATTTTCTTATTTTTATTCCTGTTTTGTTTTGTGCATTTTTTTTTTTTTTTTTGTCGGTACCAGGATTGAACTCACAACCTTGCACCTGCCAAGCAGGTGCTAAAGCCACTGAGCCAAACTCCCGGCCCTTTTTATTCCTGTTTTAAAAAGTAATTTGAATAATTTTTTTAAAGGTGGAAGACAGACAGGTAGATAGATAGGTAGATGCATTTTGATTTTCATAAACTTTTCACACGGTACTATGGATTGAACTCAGGTCATTCACACTAAGCTCCAGCCTCAACTCTCTTTTTATTTTGAGACTCTCAATAAGTTACTAAGTTGCCCAGGTTGGCTCAAGCTTGTGATCTTCCTGCTGCAACCTTCTTCAGCTCCTCAGAGTGACTGGATTATCCCTAAACTTACTTCACTACTATCATATTCAAATCTTGTCTTTCACAAAAGTAGTATGTGGAATCATAGTTTCAGATTATATAAATACATGTTATGTAAAAAGGACATACAAGCCGGGCGTGGTGGCGCACGCCTTTAATCCCAGCACTCGGGAGGCTGAGGTAGGCGGAGCATTGTGAGTTCGAGGCCGGCTTGGGCTACAACGCGAGCGCATGGCCGGCCTGAGCTACATAGTGCGACCCTGCCTCAAAAAATCCAGGGCCGGGAGTTTGGCTCAGTGCCTTAAGCGCCTGCCCTGGCAGGCGCGAGGTTGTGAGTTTAATCCCCGGTGCCACAAAAAAACAAAAACAAAAACAAAAAAAAACAAAAAGGACATACAATTGGGAAAAGTTGCATCATATTATTTGTGGTTGAGTTTTAACTATATGAATGTATTAAATACATGTAATATAAATAGGCATTTATTTTCATGTTTAATCTTATTTTACAAATAGACTTTATTTGGTGTAGTTGTAAGTTCATAGAAAAATTAAGCAGACAAGACAAATATCATCACCTAACCCGTATATCTAAATTTTCTTCTGTTATTCAAAATACTATTCCTGTATATTTTTATATTTCATGCTTAGGCATATGATCTATTTTAAATTATTCTGGGGAACATTGTGCAAAGTCTATGTAAAATTCCAATTTTATGCATGTGGTTATGTAGAAGTCCCACCACCATTTGTTAAGAACACTGTCTCTTCTCCATTGAATTGCTGTTGTTGCTCTTTCCAAAGTCAGTTTATTAAATTTATGTGAATCTATTTTGTGCCCACATCAATGTTCTGTTACATGGGTCTATATATGTATTTTTAACCAATATTCCTCTTTTGTTTCATAGCAAGGCTTCATGGTGAATCAAGTCAATGCTCTGACTCCACCCTGGTGTTGGATAGTCTGGGTCTTTCCCTCTTTCATATGAACTTTAGAATGAGTTTGTCAATCTCCATAACACAACACAGACATTTAATTGGGATGAAATTCTTTTGTCTATGAATCATGATGAAAAAATTGACATCTTTTTTATTTTCTTAAGTTAACTGGTACAATTTAGATATACATAATGATCACATTCACTATAGGGAATTTGTATACTTACATCGTATATCTTAATTTCTCTCTCTTTTTTTTTCATTCCATCCCCTCCCTTCAAATCCTTTTCATCTTGACAATATTGAGTCTTCCTTTACGTGGACTATTCCTTTATGGACTACTTTCTCATTTGTTTAGTTCTCTAATTTTGTTTGTTAAAGATTTATAGTTTTCCTTATATAATTATTCTTTTATCCTGGCAAGTAAGTTTTGCATTGGGAAGGTATTAGTATAAATAATATCATGCTTTTACTTTCATTGGTGAAATAAAGAAAAGCTATTGACTGTTGATATTAACCGATGGCCCCCAATTGTTTATGAGTTTCACATTCATTCTTCAATTCTTTAAGATTCTAAAAATAAATATTTATATCATCTATAAATACAGAAATTTGGAGAATTTTCTTCCTATGTGGTGTAGTTTTGTATTACCATTTCTTATTGCAGTTAATCGGACTTTGAGTAAAATGTGTAAAGGAAGGAAGGATGAGAATTCACATCTTTCCTTTTTCCTCATTTCAATGGAAAAGCTTCCAGATTCCAGCCATTAATCATGGTGTTATCTATATTTTTATTTTGTAGATTTTCTTCACTAAATAGAGGAAGCAGACTCTTATTTTTAGTTTGTAGGAAATTTTAATCACAAAATGTGAATGGATTTTATCAAATACTTTTTCCTCAACAATTGACATGGCATAGTAATTTTTTTATTTTTCAGTGTGATGTGTTAGATTACATAATTCCATTTTCAATTGTTGAACCATTCCTTTATACTGCAGAGAAATCCCACTTGGTAATAATATGTACACCTTATTTCTATATTTTGAGGTTCTATTTAGAGTTTAATACCATGTTGACGATTTTTGCATTACATTCAAGAGACATATTGGTTTGCTGATTGTTTTCTGTTAATGTCTCCATCTGGATTTGCTACTAGAGTTATGATGAGCTTGCGTAATGAATTAGAAATACTCTCTTCATTTCTGGCTTCTGAAATACATTGTAGAATTCATCAGTAAATGTTAGATTTCTGTTTCTCTTTCAACATTGTTGATTAATTTCTTTAGTAGTGAAAGTGTACTGTTACTACATATTTCTTCCTATGTTTCTTTCTATGTTTGCTTCTTTCAGAGTATTGAAACAATCTGTGTGATTATCAAATTCATGGCCATATATTTGTTTATAATATTCCTTGATTTTCTTTTTCATATCTACTAGATCGGTAGTAATTTCTATTTTTCATTTTTCATAGTAGCAAATTGTTCATTGTTTTGCTTCATTGAAATGTGACTTAGTCTTATCAAATATATTGACTTCACAAAGAATGAGTTTTGGGTTTCATTGATTTACTCTTTTAGTTTCTTTTTCAATTTCATTGATTTTTTTCGTATTTTATTGTTCTCTTTGTTCTGTGTCATTTGGATTTTATTTGGTTTTCTTTTACCAGTGTCCTTATGTGGAATCTGAGAATGTTGATTTCTTGATCTTTCTACCTTTATAATATATACAAACCCTGCTATACATTTTTTCTAAGTGCTGTTTATGATGTGTCCTACCAATTTTGATATGTTGCATTTTATCATTAGATTTAGTTATTCTCTTTATATTCTATTATGATTACGGCTTAATGAGCCTGCCCACTACAATAATAGCTTTTTAGAATCCCAAGTATTAGAGAGGTAACCAAGTTGTAATAATTGATATTAGACATGCATTTTCAACAACTTGATGAGCTAGGAAAGAAAGATTCAGGACTATAAAATTGAGGTTAAAAAATAAAACAAAGTAAATATAACTCTGACTTTTTTGTGCAGGGGGGATTAATTTCCAAATTTGGGTAGAGGATAGAAAATTCAAGCCAAAAGCACAGTCTTCATGACATAAAGAAAGAAAGGTAAGAGTTTTGAAAGCCTGAAGTTAGAATTTATAGGGTAGCATTCAAGAGGAAATAAATTCATGCAAAAAATGAAACCCAGAGTTCTGTAAATGAGTCTAATCAATAGGTACCCTGAATTATAGTGCACCTGTGCAAAAGATGAAACTGCAAAAGAGCACAATAAGTATTTCCAAAAAGTGATCAACTGAATAAATGAATACTAGAATGGAAGATGTCATAACATTGGTAAACCAGAGAAAGAAATGTCAGTGTAGAGTGCTCAGAGAAGCAGGGTTTAGTATTATGGATAAACTATAAAGTAAAAGATATACTTGAGCTATCATAAAGCATCTTTAACATAAGTCTGGAATAAACTTAGTTAATCCACATTAATTTAAATCCCTGGTAAAAGAAACACTGATAAGTTTTAGAAGATGACATTAAAATCCAAAGGATAATATTAAAATTCAAATTCTCACATATGTGCCACAGACAATGTCTAACATTCACTCAAAATTTACTAGACATGATAAAAAAGATAAAATGAACTTTTGATCACTTTCTTCATCTTTGAGACACAGTATTGAACACCCATACTTTAAAAGAGATGTTTATCACAATTTAATATATAGCTGACTGGCTCCAAGATAGAAACAGCATGTGCAAAGGACCCAGCAGAGGAAAATGTCTCATGTCAGGGTGGCCTAGAATCAGAGAGATAGAAGAGGAACCAGGTATAGACATGATAGCCTTCCAGATCATACCACCAGTGATCTGCCTCTAAGCAGGCCCCACTTGCTAACAGCAAGTCAGTTGATGACCCCATGACCAAATAACCTTTCAAGATCCCCATCTATGAACATGAGTCATCCAGGGTTACAGTTCAGCTCCAAACTGTAACATGTATGGAACCAGAGTGAAAAACTAGTCAATAATATATGGCTAAAAATTAAAGAAGGTGTGAAATTTGAAGAAAGAACAAAAAGGAACTATACATATTCATTTAAGTAAATATATGTAAACATTGTATTGTCTCCCTGGTATGAGAAGTTATAAGAGTAAATAAGATCTAAAATGTATAATAGGGTTGGGTATATAACTCAGCAGTACAATACCTGCCTGGCAAGTGTGAATTGTGTTATAGTGTGGTTGGTCAGACGGCCCCCACTAAAGCTTCATGTAATCATGGACCAGGCTGAGTCTGGCTTTTGTGATTGGCTTGTTGTCTAGTGTTGGGATTGGTGATGTGAATGCCGCACCTGCCCAGGGGTGGAGCTGACATACAGGGTAAGGGTGAGAGGAAGGTGTGTTTTCTCTTTTGCTAGGTTCATGCCTTGCTGTTGCAGTGGCCACAAATGTCTGCCCCACCATACCATGCTACATTAGAGCCAGCTGAGTATGGACCAAAACCCCCAAGAACTGTAAGACATAAACCTTTCTTTCCCTAATTTTGGGCATCAGGTATTTTGTCTCAGAAGCAAGTAAAAAGTAACTAAGAATTTGTTACCAGTCCTGTGACTAAACCTGACCATATGGTTCAAGAGCCTTTGGGCATGGTTTGTGGGAAGAATTTGGAAAGGTTTGGCAATGTCACCTGAAAGAGTGGCACTGAAATAGCTTAGGCTGTTCCTTATGGCAGATCCTGGTCAGAGCCTCAGGAGACCAGAAGGCAGATAGAGAGTCTGCCAGTGAAGACAAGGCTCAGGAGATTTCTGCCGGGAAGGACAGCACTGGGTGTTGGAGTCCACACGTGTGTGCTATGGCTTAGCGGAAAGTTTGTCTGCATTCTCCTTGTGTCCAGAGACTTTACCTGAGACTGAGATTAAGAGCAGTTTACTGATTAATCTGGCAAAGGAAATTTCAAGGCAGTCCAGTGTTGAGACAGTGGCCTGGCTTTTGTTGGGGGCTTTTAAACTGATTTAGGTTGAAAATCAAGAGCAAAGAGCCCAGCACGATGATTTAAAATGTGAGTTTGGCCAGAAAGCTGTGGACTGTAAAGACAGAGCTAAGACCTTGATTGCTGATAAGGAACCAAGAAATAAAAAAGATGGCCTGGGGCCATCCTGGGTAGCAGTGGGGACTCCATCTTTTGTAGCTTCAAGCTGGCAAAAGTGAAAGAGCTTGCTTGGAGGAAAAAGTTGCAGAGTGCCATGTTCCCGAATGGCAGCAGAAGCCACAGGAGATTTCAAAATGGCAGCGGCCACACCAGATCCCAGAATGGTGGCAGCACAGAGAATCTGTTCCTCACAATCAGGTTCAGAGAGCTCAGCCAAGAGAGAGGAAAGCCAGGCTACTGATTCAGCTAGCAGCAGACCTTGGTGGCATCCACATGGCACTGATTTTAAGTGTAAGGAAAATATGCAGCTTCCAACCAGCCTGCAAAAGGCAATATGTAAAGATGTAAGGATAAAGCCAAGGGTGACATAGAGAATCTGGAAGTCTGGAAAAGCCAGGAACATGGATCATCCAGGAAAGTTATGAGAACCAAACAGAATGAGCTTAAGAGAGGTTATAAAAAAATGGAGCCCCTGGAAGTGCTGCAGGGCTAGAATCACTCAAGCCTTTTGGAGCTTGCAACCAGATTGCTTCAGATGCTGACCCTAGAACTCCAGGACTTAATGTTTGCCCTGCTGGATTTTGGACTTGCTTTGGTTCCAATGCTTTGTATTCCCCTGTTTGTAACTTTTGGAATGGTAGCTTTCATCTTGTGTCTTTGCATTTTGGAGGTGTTTAACTTGTTTTCATTTGTACTGGAAGTTACAATTAAGAGTTTGCCATAGATCTCGGGGGAGATTTGGGACTTGGCCTTTTCAGCAATGCTGAAGCTGTTAGGACTTTGGCAACTCTTGAAATTGGACTAAATATTTTTGTAATAAGGATGTACATGAGTCTTTGGGGGACCAGGGGTGGAATGTTATAGTGTGGTCAGTTGGATTGCTCCCACTAAAGTCTCATGTAATCATGAACGGGGCTGAGTTTGGTGTTTGTCTAGCACTGGGATTGGTGATGTGAGTGCTGTACCCACCCTTGGTTGGAGCTGACATACAAGGTAAGGGTGAGAGGAAGGCATGTTTTCTCTCTTGCTGGGTTTGTGCCTTGCTGTTGCAACAGCCAAGAATGTCTGCTCTGTCATGCCACACTGCCTTAGAGCCAACTGAGTATAGACCAAAACCCCCAAGAATTTTTTGTAAGAAATAAAACTTTCCTTCCCTAATTTTGGGCATCAGGTATTTTGTCTCAGCAAAGGTAACTAAGACAAGTTGTGAATCCAATTTTTGGTACAAAAAGTAAAGTACAATGAGAAGAAATTTTTCATAAAGAAAGAGAAAGAAGGATGAATGGGAGAAAGGATAAAAGAAAGATGGAAAATGTATATATATATATATATATATATATATATGATATGATAGTTATACTATTTCTCTTAGTTCATTGAAAAAATGATTTGTGTTAATATTGCTTGGAAAACTTTTCATGCCTGCATCTTGTACTCTGAGTAACAGCTTTGAAGATAACCTTATACAATACACTAACATTTGTTACTTTCCTATTATCTTGTTGTGAAATTTTGTTTTATCCTCTTTAAAATAAAGTTTCAAGAAATTAAAAATAATCAAATGAATATGAATACAAAGAGGAATTAAACTGAAAAATTTTAAAAAGGAATAAATCTATAGATAATACTTCTGCCACATTCTGCATAATTAAAACTTCAAGAGAGGGAGGGGAGAGTAAGAGCAGGTAGGTGATGATAAGACATAGGATGTGTTATGAACATGTATAAGTTCTCATGAAGAATATAGCCATTAAATACTGCAAGCGTGTACAAAAAATTGAAAAAATTTTAAAAATGAATGGTAAAAAAATGTCAGTGGTGTACTGAATATTCAGACTCTTCAGGGAAAAAACACACTACTAGAAGAAAAAGAAACTGAAAATATGCATAAATAGAATTTAGAGGGGAAAAATAACAGTTTCAGTGACCTAAGTGATAATGTCAGTTAGTACTTTGAAGTGAAGATTTTAGAGAAGTGGAAGAAAATTATATTTGAAGAAATAACTACTAAAATATTTCCAAATTTTATGAAATTAAATGAACATATTCTATTCAAGACACTCAACACATCACAAGGTGGCTCAGTTTTGGCCCTGCCCCCATACCCATACACATAGAGTACATTGTAATCATACTGATGAAACTCTATGTCAGTGGGAAATTTTTTAAAAGGAACTAAAAATACCATTTGATGTGACCAAGATATTTTTTTGATTGACCAAAATTTAATCAATTATAAATTACCTCCTATACCCACCTATGTTGTTCCATGTAAAATACACTTTAGCAAATAACCTTGTTAAGGTTAGTTCACTAAGAAGCTCTTATATCTGATCATGCTCAATACTTGAACAGGATTCCCATCCTGTATCATCCCACTAGTGATGTTTGATCATCCTCCCCTCTATTCAGTAAGAATCCTATTTGGTTGATTTATAAAAAAGTCCACTTGCTCCTATTTTTCTATGATTCAATCCACTGAATCCCACCAAGTTCTTTGGCTATAAAATTTCAATTGTTTATGTTATATTTGTCATTGATTCCATATCACTCTCCCCCACTGTAAAATCCCTATACTGTATCATAAGTCCTATACCTATTATGATGAATCTCCCTGAAACTTTCCTCAACATACTTTAACCAGTATCAATGAATAATTTTTAACAGGGGTATTCTTTCTAGTGACCTCACACGTAGAGGAACAAGATAAAAATTTCAGGACTTTTTTTCAGAAAGAATGAAAGTCAGCAATCAGCACAATTACATAGTTAAAGTGATTTACAGAAATAAACAAAATCAAAGAATGAAGAGTATCACAGGTTTTAAATATGTTGAAAAAAGGAAATAGTTTCCTTTTTGAAATGGATTATAATTATGCTTTCAAATGTGTATGTTAGCATAATTTTCGTGGTACAAATAGTGTAATGTTTAGTTTAAAATTCAGAAACTAGAGAAAGATATATCACTACTGTGACAACACTTTTTGGATATTACACCCAACACATTAGAAGGTAGAAAAAAATCAGAGATATAACAATTATAAATACAGACATTATTTTCTGAAAATGATAATATATCTAAGAAAAACTCATAACTAGTAGTTTTATAAGATAGATAGGAAAATATTTTCTAAACTCAATAGTTTTCATGTGAAATCTAATACTTCTGTAATGCCAATATTCCTGAGAATAAAATATGAAAATAACTAAAACTGGGAAAATTAGAATAAGAAGGCACTAGCCTTGAGTAGCTTTTCAAAAATTCCAGTGACTAATGTTAATTTCCCATCATCTCGTTTTGAAATCCTATATCAGTGTTATTATTTTATTTTGTTTCTATTATTTTGTTTCTTTTTAATCTCTTTAAAATAAAAATAAATTCCAATAAAGGAAAATAATTAATCAATATGATACTGATACATGAATTAAAGACAAACTTAGTAGTGTAATACAATAGTGTATTTATCTGTGTGTACATCTTTCTTGGTGTTTATATACTGAATAGCAAAGATGAGAGTCAATCACCTGGAGTAGCAGGAAGGATTTAGTCCTTCTGGCTAGCATAAACTCAGAAGTTACTTGGGAAAGCAGAATCTGAATTCATGAGTGTTTGATTCTATGGAGGAGCTTATTCAAATTAAATAAATGTATTTTTAAAAAAACTTTAAAAATTTCCCTTTCTTTACACTAGTGAGAAAAATTTGATCATGGACTGAAAGCTAAATATACATATAGAACTAATTGATACCTCTGTGACTTCGACCACATTCAAAGAGTGGAATGTTCAACTCTTTACTTAAGGAAAGAGGGAGAGAGATACCAAGATTCTGAATATTTTCTTAAGACAATCAAATACTTCCTACCCTAGATTTATTACAAGATTTCTGAGTGACAGTTCTATAGAGAAGGTGGGGTCATAAGCTCCTCAGTGTCCTCCTACCACTACCAGCAGGCAGAATATAAAAGCAAAATTTTTTGCATTAGGAACATTCAGTCCATTTCAGTGTTTCCTCAAAAAATCACTTGAGGAGCCTTAACTAAATGGATTCTTCTTGGGATGAGGTGGTCAATCCTGGCTAATGTGGGAGATAACGTGAGTGGGTCCCCTTGAATGTAGAACAATTGCTGCAGTATTGATTATATTGAGACTTATTTTCTTATGTTGATATATACAGAGCTGACTATGGTATTTCCTTCTCTTTTCAATTGACTCTAAGCATTGCAAATAAGGCTAGTTGAGGTACCGGTATGTAATCTCTAAAGCCATCCCAGTGTCCTGTTTTCTCCCATAGTGATCTCTCTAAAACATATAGGCACAGTGGAATGACAGAGCTAGTGAGCTCCAGGAATGTTGACTGTGGATGAGACTCGAGAAAGAGGCTATGAGTTCCCAGGGCATAAAAGTTTACATATCAGAAACTGAAGCAGCCTCCTAAAACAATTCAGTTGCTATCTTGATTGGGTTGTGCAAATTGATTCCCCTGCATATCTTTATCTGCATTTTGCAGAGATACCTTTCTCACTACCTTTCTAACCAGCTCAAATTACTCACATAGCTCCTGCCATCCTCACTGAAACTCATCCTCAAGCCACCTCCTTGCTTCACTAGTTAATAAGTTCTGGGAGAGGCCTAGGATCAAGGCCTTTGTCCGCATGTCCTCAGGAGGATTGGACTCAGGCCCCCTTGGCTGCCCTTAACCTTGAACATGTCTCAGAGTCTTTACTCTCACCATGGGTTGCATTGGAGGTGGTAGATTGGAATTAACTTGCTGGGGTTCCCATAACGTCTCAGTGGAATTATAAATATAATTTCTTGGATTGTGTGGAAGACTAGAGAAAGGATTACAGTACTTGGATTACCGTACTCAATATTTGGGGCTACAATAGCTAATTCTTACATTTATTATCACAGGAAAGTCCTTCCTCACAGGTTTATGGAACTGATACACAGATTACTGCTACTAGTTCCCTTCTTCCCAACTTCTCTTCCTCTGCATTAAGGAAGAAAAACAAGAAGGAAGGAAGGAAATAATAAAAGGCAGAATGAGCAGTCACTCTTTTTTGACATGAATGTTCTGCACTTTCGCTGGAAAGTGCTTTGTCCAAATCTTTAGAGTGGGAATAAAGTTCAGGTGGTGTCTAAGTCAGAGTGTCCTGAGGAAGATGAACTAGGGCCACCTTCCTCAGACCCATCATGCTTGCCTTTAATTCCTCTGCTGGAGTTTATGGAGTTTGCTTTCAACCTACTCTCTATCTCCCTTCACACCCCTCCCAGTACCTATGAAAGATGACACTTAACCCCATTGGTTTCTAACAAAATCTCTTCCTGGAACTTGTAGTGTCTGCTTCTCTCTGAGCCCTTTTTCCAGAACCTTTGCTCATGAGAACTGCAAGTTTGAACAACTGATCTTGGGGTTTCGGCCTCCTTTCATGCTCATATTTTCATATTTATTAGAAATAGACTACTGTATTCAGTATATTCCTTACACAAGAAGCTTTGAGCCAGAGATCCATGTCTACCTCATGAGCTTTCTGCAGTTCTGCAGCCTGTCTCTTGTTACATTCCTTCAGACTTTCTGAGATGAGTTGCCAGTATTTGCTAATTTCTTCCATGTGCTCCCTCAGGGTTGCCTTTAGAATGCCTTGTTTAAAGTACAGTTCCTGGTAGCACTTGTGGTATCTATTCATGGGTGGCTTCCCGGGTTCTCCACAAAGCTTCATCTTCTTGAAAAAAGTCATATTTTTTCTTGAATTGGCCTGAATTTTTCTACAGTTTCTGAGAGCTTTTCTGAATTTCAATTCTTTATCTCTTGGGGACAACATATTTCATGGTGTTCTAAACAAAACGAGGGAAGTCTTCACTGAGTTGAGCAGTTTTTCTTAAATCTTCTGTTTCTCCTGGAAATCATGAACACATTTCAGTTTCATCTGCTCTGAGAGCTCCCTGACAGAACTTTGGTCAGCTCCCAGCTTTTGAGCTCAGGCTGCATTTAAAAATGCTAGAAAATAAGTAGTCAAGGGCTTCTTGGAGAAGTTCTGATGCTTTTTTTCCTGCCTTTCTAGAAATTGTTAACATGCTCCTTGGTTTTTGAGACTAATCTTTTCAAAGTACAGAACTTCTCAAATTGTGAGAAATCTCTAACTATTTAAATTTCGCAAAATGTCCCAGAAAAATCTTTAAAAGCTGTCTTTTTTTTCCAGTGCAGATGTGACTGTGTCATTTTGAAACTCTGGCTATCATCAGATGGGAAGTTATTCTGCATGAATTCTAGTCACTTCAAATGTCCACTGTAGACCAATCATGGTGACCAAAATGATGACACCTTTTCTAGGACTTTGGGTTACTTATAAAGTCCTGGTTGTGCAGACACCTTAGCAGGAACTCAAACTCTCCCTGGCAAAAGATCAGTAGCTAATATTTTTCTGCAAGTTTTGTACTGTGTGATTCTCTATTTCTGAAGATACTTTAATTGATCTAATCAGTGTTTGAAACAAAACCATCCAAAATGTTCCATTTGGCTCAGGACTCTATATTCTCCGGCCTCTTTGGATGGCAGCCATAACTTTCTAATGTCTTTACAGTCCAGCCAGCTCTAAGTGTCTGCAAGTAGAGTTTTATTCATTTTTTATAAACTATATATAATTGGAGTTCCATTTTTGGCCACGAACAATATATAATATATAACTAGCTTTCACATTTAAAAAAAAAAGAAAACAGAACACAATGTATAAAAATATTGTTCTAGGGTATTGAGACAAGATGTATTATAGGAACAATTTTCTTTTGAAAAGGTCAACAACTAGATACACTCTAGAATTTCCCTGAGGTACCAGTTGGAAGCAACTGTCTGACCTATATCACAGGTAGAGGAATCATACACAATAACTTTGTTTGGGAAATATATAGATTTTCCAAAGTTGCAGCACTTAGAATTTGCAGGGTAAAGAGTGAAATGATAGGAGTTTGGCAATATTATCTCCAGAAACATGCATATGGTGCCCTTGAATCTTCAGCTGAATATTAATTTGCCCAGGCAACAGTGTTAAAACTTTATGAGGTAAAGCAAAGTTCCTATGAAACTATGCAAACAAAATTTTCCAGGATTCTACACTAAGATGTTCAAGTTGTATTCATTCTGAATAGAAAAACTATGAGGAATATTCAAACTATCCAGAAATTCCATGCTTTCTAAGAAGTTTAAACTATGCTTAGAAGAGTCTCCTCTAGGCTCATCACAGTATTAACAAGCCCTTCAGTAATTAGACTTATACAAAAATAAGTTAGCTGCTTGATAAACAAACCTAAAAGGGAGAAAACAAAAATCATATAATTTGCAATGTAACAATCACAATACCTAATGGTCATGTAAAAGAACAGTAAATACACCATGCAACAAGAAAGAAAATTAAATAATGCCAACAGACTCAGAATAACAGAAATGATGACAATAGTAATTTTTGACTTCTGAAGTTTTGATCACTTATATGATAGCATATTACTATATTTTTATAATACAAAAAGATACTTTGGTGTATATGGTACATACACAGTTTATGATTATCAACTTCAGTAAACAAGATATGTAATCAATATATAGAGCTAACACCGCTGATCTAATTTAAACTTCATATCCATTCTTCACCACACAAGCACTTTTAAATTTCTCAAAGAAAATATGAACATAGTGAGAATTCACTGAAAGAGATTAACAGCACTTTAAATGTGGCAGAGAATGATCAATATAATGAATACCATATCGATAGAATCTAACAAAGTACAGTAAAGTTTTAGATTTAAATTCAATGATATAATTTAGATAAAAAATATTCTAAAAGAAGGCCAACAGAAGAAATTTAAGAGGCATACTTCTATTGATTTCTGACAGCAGCATTTTGCTTAGTAACAAATAAGAAAATTCCTCGTATTTTTTGCTTGTTGTTGCTTTTAAAATGGAAACAGTTTTCAAAAATGGATAACAGATGAAGACAATTCAGACTTCTATTGCATAAATGACTTCCAAATAAGAATCTCATCTGTAGACTATTTTTGAATAATGCAAATTAATGATTGTACATTCCTCTCTATGATAAAATAGAGGAAGAAAGTGTAGCACTTTTAAAAGAAGTAAATCTTTTGAATCCAAAGTCACCTCCCAAAGAAAAAATTTTCTAAACCCCTCAGTTTCAAGAACCAATAATTTAGTTTGACATAAGAAAGTAACAAACATTTGCCTACGTAATGGCAACGCATATTCATCCACTTCCCAAAATACATTATTATGTGGAAATAATCTACTTCACTACATTAGAAACATAATAATCTGTAACAATTAAAGATCTGTACTGTGGGGAGCCACATAAAAGGTCACCTTGGGCATGTGGGACGCAGCAACTGTAGGCCGGACGGAGTGTAAGCGAGGCCTTGGGGAAGGAGCAAAGCCTGAGCTAGATTACCCCTCCCATCGAGTAAGCCAAGATGGCGACCATATCCTGCTTCCGCATATTACACCACCCCACCCCAGATGATGTATCGCTGACGCTGCCCAATGAGTGCTTGCACATTGCTGATATTGGATTGGATAACGAGACAGTAGATAAGCAGCTGCCCGCCCAGGGGGCGGCGAGAGTGCACGCTGAGAGCCGCGGGGAGCAGACGTGTGTGAGGCACCTCCGCGGGGACA
>RJWM01007576.1:0-77199 GCA_004363535.1 Dasyprocta punctata | reverse complement strand
CACCGGGGATTGAACTCACAACCTCGCGCCTGCCAGGGCAGGCGCTTAAGGCACTGAACCAAACTCCCGGCCCTGGTTTTTTTGAGGCAGGGTCGCACATGTAGCTCAGGCCGGCCTTGAGCTCGCGTTGTAGCCCAAGCCGGCCTCGAACTCACAACGCTCCGCCTACCTCAGCTTCCCGAGTGCTGGGATTAAAGGCATGCGCCACCACGCCCGGCTTGCACCTACTTATTTTAAACATTAGTAGTGCCTACAAGTGTGGAGATACCCATGACTATGTTTACCCATGGTAAACAATAGCTCTCCAGCACCTGAGAGTTAAGGGAGTCATCAGCATCAGGCAAAATATAGTGCTCCAGTGCCAATGCATGCCTGGATCGGAGAGAAAAAGCTTATTCATCACAGAAATAAAGTCATCCTTTTCTCCCACATACAGTAGGAGTGCTGTTTGTGGACCATTCAGCACCCTATTCATAGGCCCTGGCAGGTTCCAATGGGAAACTCCCAGCACCTTCTAGCTGGTTAATACGGAGATTATAGAAAATCACTTGTACTATGAGTATATGAAGCAGAGTCTAGTAAGGGAGTTCTGAGAGAGAAGAGTCACTTAGTTTCAGGTGAAAGAGTGATTTAGTGGAGCTAGAACAGAGGGAGAATTCTCCTACTATCTCTTTCTGCCCACCATTCCACACTGGCAAAGGTGGGTCCTCAGCCAAACCTGAATGTGGTGCTAGGTTCTGGTGATGGGGCCAAAACAGATAGACATCAGTGGGCAACCTGACAGTGAATGGTGCCTGGGCTGGTGACATTTGATCTTATGTATATTAGGCAAGGAAAACATGGAAGTGTCTGACATATTTACTCCCTGCCATGAGTCAACTGAGGCAAACTGATCCATGGAGATCTGTGTTGGGTCACACATACAACATAGCTTGTGACAAACACACGTGTTCAAGGGGAGTGACAGGATTTCTGATTTAGGGCAGGTAACTCTCTGGCCCAAGGACCTGACTGAATACCAGATCTGCTTGTTCAGAAAGGATTGCACCCAGATTTCAGAAAAAGGCCTCTGATGTCAGACAGTGAGTTCCTGAGAAAGCAGTGTGTGAATCTGTGGGAGCAAATGTAAAGGTGAAGTGGAGACCCAAGAAGATTGGAGAAGCCTAGAAAGTGGATCATCTGAGGAAAGCCACAAGGAATGAGCAAAGTCATAGTAAGAGAGAAACCATGAGGAATGCAACCACCCGCAGCACTACTGGGGAGCCACCCAAGTCCTTTGAAGTTCACAGCTTGCCACGGGTTGTCCTAGATGTTGAACATAGAACTACAGGACTTAATGTTTGCCCTGCTGGATTTTGGACTTGCTTTGGTCCCATTTCTTTCCATTCCCTATCTGCACCTTTTAGAATGAAAATGTTTATCTTGTTCCATTGTATATTGAAAGTGCCTAACTTTCTTTTCATTTGTTCAAGGGATTGCAGACAAGAGTTTGCCTTTAATCTCAGAGTACTTTTTGACTTGGACTTTTCAGCAGTGCTGACTCTTTTAGGACTTTGGCAAGGCTTACATATGGATAAAATTGTTTTTGCATAAAGGGTTGTGCATGAATTGTTGGGGAGCCAGGGGCATGATGCTATGGCTTGTATCCAGATATCTCTCCCAAAGACTCATGCTCTCATAGGTGGGGTTATTTGGGTATGACTGGATGCAGGGTGTGTGTTACTGAAATTAAGTTTACATGAGAACTAAATCGGTTTAGTACAGTTCTTGGTGTGATAATGGAAACCCTGTGCTTGTTGTAGGTGGCACCAATCAATAGGCTTACTTTGAAGGGAAAAGTGAGAGGGAAGACAGGCTTTCTGCTGCTGCTCAGTGCATCATTCTCTCCTGCTTGATTTTCATGAACCATTTTTCTTCTGTGATGCCCTTCTGCCAGGCCACCTTGCTTCTGAGCTAGATGACCATGGACTGAAGCCTCTACAAACTGGGAGTTGAAATAATACTTTCCTCCTTTAACTTTGAGTGTCTTGTATTTTGTCTCAGCAATGAAAAAAGTAATTTAGACACATGTAGGAAAAGCTTTTGGACAAAATACAACATCCATTCATAGTAAAAAAAAAAAACTTGCAGAAATTATGTGCAGAAAGATCTTACCTCAATCTGATAGAATCCTCTTACGGCAAACTAATGGCCAACATCATGTTAAAGGGGGAAAAGGTAAAAGCCTTACCTCTCAAAGCAGGATAAGACAAAGATATCTCCTGTTCATTATACTACCTGAAACAATAATCAGATCCATCAGTTCAAAGAAAATAATTAAAGGGATATGTATACAAAGGAAGAACTCAAATTATCAGTATTTTCAGAGCCTGATCTTTTATATAGAAGACCCCCAAAGAACTTCACGAAGATATTTCTAGAACAATAACCAAATTTAGCACTACAGCAAGATACAAAATCAACACACAAAAATCGATAGCATTTCTGTATTCCAATAATGAACCCCCTGATAAAGAAATTAGGAAAATGATACATTCTCAATAGTATCACGAGAAATTAAATACTTATGAATTAACATATCCAAGAAAGTAGAAGATCTCTATATTGAAAACTACAGTATTCTGAAAAAGGAGACAGAAATGGACATTAGAAAATGGAAAAACACTTCCTTTCGTGGACAGGCAAAACCAATATTGTCATAATGGCCATACTTCTGAAACTGATGTATTGATTTAATGCAATGCCAATCAAAATGCTAGCAACATTCCTCACAGAATGAAAGAAAATAATCCTGAAATTGAGATGGCACTGCAAGAGATCCAGAATAACCAAAACAATCCTTGGTAATAAAAGCAAAGCAGGATGCATCACAATCTTGGACTGCAAGCTGTATTACAAGGCTGCAGTGATAAAAATAGCCTGGTTCCAGTACAGGAGCACACATGGGGCCAGTGCAACAAAAGAGAGGGAACACAAACAAACTCAAACACATTCCACCACCAGATCTTTGACAAAGGAACCAAAACCATACTGTGGAGAAAAAGTAACCTCTTTAGCTAATGTCACTTGAAAAAGTGCCTATTTACATGCATAAGATTGAATCTAGACCATAGTTCTCATCATGTACTAAAGTAACATCAAAACGGTTCAAAGATTTAAATATTAAAATAAAAACACTTATGTTGCTGGAAGATAAAACAGGCAAAATTTCTAAAGCTATTGGCAAAGGCAAGTACTTCCTGAACAAAACCCAAATTGCACAAGAAAAATATATCAGTAGTCAAGAAATGGGATTTAGTCCGACTAAAAATCTTCTGAACAATAAAGGAAACAAACAAAGGTATGAAGAGACAAACTACAAAATGGGAAAAATTGTCAGCTATGCTTTGGCCACATAATTAATAGCTAAAATATATAAAGAAATAAAAAAATTAGAAATAAAAGACCATTTTAAAATGAGCAAGTGAAACCAGTAGACATATTGTAGAAAAGCAGTGAAAATAGACAACAAATATATGAAAATGTTCAACATCATTTGTCATTAGAAAAAAGCAAATTAAAACAACGTACATTCCAACTTACTATTGAAAGAAGAGTTGTTATCAAGAAATCAAACAATAACAAGTGCTTGTGATGCTGTGGAAAAGAGCAAACTTCCTACATTGTTAGTTTGAATGTAAAGTAGTACAACCACAGTGCAAATCAGTGTGGAGATTCCACAAAAAACTAAACTTAGAAATTCCATGCTACCTTGTTATTTGCCTTCTATGTATCTTCTCCAAATAGTTAAAAGACATCGCATTACAATGATACATTCATACCCATGTTTATGACAGCACAATTCATACTATGTAAATCTTGAAAATAGCCTATACAGTAATAACTTGACTCATAAGCACTTGTGCTTGCTGACAATTCAGTTCATGATTGGAAGCATTCAGCAAAATTTGCCTCCACCTGCAAACCCTGTATCAGGTGACAAATACAACCTCAGTCATCCCCAAAATCATGGAACAAATTAAGTTTGTGAACTGAAATACCACTCTACATCCATGAACAGAAGAATTGATTAAAAAACTGTTGGTTTTATATGCAACAGAGCTTTATCCTGCTGTAAAAGTTTAATTTGAGTCATCTGTAGGAAAAAGGTTGCACCTTGAATATATGATGTTAAGTGAATTAAATCAGAGACATAAACTTAGAATAGTATGGATTTTCTTATATTAATATCCCAAAGCATAAATTAAAAAACAAAAATAAAAGATTAATAACAGGAAACAGGGATATACATCTTCTGCAAATGAGAAAGGGACCAAGAGGTGGAGAGTGGGGAGGTGAAGGGTATAAAAGAAATTAAGAAGAGTCATGTCTGTATACCAACTACCCACAGTGAATATATTTATAATGTATTATAAATGTGTACTGATAGAAAATGACATTATTGCAATTTGCGTTTGGTGACACTGTGCGTGGAGCAGCAGTGCTCATGCGTGCATGCACCCGCATGTGTGTGTGTATACTGGCGATTAAACCCTGAACACTTTTACTTTCTATTTTAGACAGGATCTCACTAAATTACTAAATTGCCAGGCTAGGCTCCAACTTTCATTACTCCTCAGCCTCCCAGAGTGCTGAGATCACAGGAAAGTACTACCACACCTGACTCAGTTTGTGAAAATTGTAAAGGATCATTAGGCTTAATCGTTGACATAGAAATTCTTCTCTTGCTGCTTCCCAAGAAATAATATTTTTCCTTTGTTCTTTTTAGAATGGATCAAGCAGGAATATAAGGTACTCTCCCATATCTCTATTTCTTAGCTACTTCTGTCTAATCTATTTATCTTTTAAATATTAACAATTCTAGCATTTGTTTTCAAATTGTCTTTTAACTACTCAGGTTTTTCCTTGTTTGTTCTTCATCATGAATTGTATTTTTCATTACTTTTTCATAGTAAACAGTCCACATCTTTAATATCTGAGACGTTATGCTTCATACACTTTTGAACTTTAAATCAGAGACAGGAAGCAGGGGAATCGTGTGACAGATGTTCCGTGACTTGAGCAGGAGTAGGGTGGCAGCAGCGTATTTGAGGTGAAGCAGGTTGATGGCACAGAAAGGAACTGGGAGAATGTAATTATTCCTGGACATTAAAGGACACTATATACAAAGCCTACTTCAAAGTTAAAGAGTTAATCTTCCTCCTGACTCTGGGCTTGATACCTGAGAATTATGAAGGCATATATTTGAAATAATGAAGGCAAGAGACGGTGGAAGAAGAAACTAACATACATGTCAAAGCTTCGTGGGTTTGTATTCATGCCAGAAGAGATAGTTAGGAGGGAGATCAGGGTGCAGTGTCGGCTTCCATCAAGGTGTTAGCTACCCAGGCGTAACATTTTTTGCACTCCTCCCTCAGAGCTTTCTGTCTACTCCCAGGTATAAAATGACTTGTGTGTCTCCTGTACTTGAAACTAGTAGCTCACACTGACTAATCCTATGCTTTTACTTGGATATTCACTAAGTTAGTACAGAACACTGCTATGTAAACAAAGTGATAGAGTCATTATTTATAATGTAAGAGTATGAATAGAATGATGATTTTCCTGAGACTGGTGTGAGACGAAAAATCCTATGGATCACATATTTGTATAAAATATTATTTTATGTAATACATTTAAAATGTGTCATAATTTAGAACAACCCAATGCTATATAAATTTTATTGAATATATATCAATTGTGCATTTTTATTTAATTACCTTTCAAATTATAGATGATAAAATTTGCATTAATGGTAAAATCATTTATATTTTATATTATAATTACTAGCATATATTTTTACAAACATGAAGTGTAGTGTCTGTTTCTGTTAATCACATATGATGACCTCAATATATTTTTTCTTCAGATTGCAAACTGTTGGAAACATATATTTCAAATTGAAAATATTTCAGTGCTTTCATGAATTTTGTGAGTAGGGAAGCCATAACGTTATTTTAAAGATAATGTCTTAAATTTTAAGTATCACAAAAATAATTTTTAATGTATCAGAGCATCTTTAAGGAAGTAATATTCTAATGGGGTATATTTTACAAAAGGGATGACGCCTGCAAGTATTTCACTTAAAACCAAATAAAACCTTATTTTTGGCTGCCTGAAATGCTGCTTGTCCCAAATCACAAAGCAACCCATATAATCAACTTCAGAACTTAATAATATTGTTCAAGTGAGTAGAAATTTAGGAAGCAAAGTAAAGGAAGACAAATGAATATAATAGCGCACTTCACCTTTGCAATTGGAAATGTAATTATTGTTACTCAGGATTCCACAGTCTGACAATTAAAATTTTTAAATTAATTTTAGACATCTCATTTAAAACACACTGAATTGTTCTGTCCTGAAGAACTGCCAAAAATATTTTTGGTAGAATGTTTGTATTATATTATCTTCAGAGTAGATACAGATTTTATTAGTAAAAGAAAGCTTCCTTTGCCTGCTTTGCATAAAAAGCTGGATGATTTTCTTTAGTACTTACATAAACTTGTAAATGATATGTGAAATTTGAGAATACTTTAAAATATTTGAAAATGATTTTAGTGTATATCATACTGTCCTTGTAATTTTTGCCATTTTATATCCCCATATCTTTTTTAGAAACATTCAGAAAAGACCTTGTGTGAGCCAATATACACAATGAAGATATTTATATAACATATATATATTTGATCTATTTTAATGTTAACAAACATGATTAGCCTGCATTTTTTATCTGTAACAAAAAGTTCATATTTTTATTGGTTAAAATTCAATATAACCTAAAGTTCTACCGAAACACTGACACATCTAGTTTAACTGAGTTAAAATTTTCATCCAGTGAAATTAGCAAATCTAAATTGCACTTCTGCAATGATTGCTGTGGGAAACTTGCACAACAAAATATAAAAGGGCATTGCTCATCATTTCATTAACTTATCTATGGCTATCCAAGTCAAAACTAACTCAGAAGAAGCTAACATTCTCATTTTATTTCAAATATTAACTTCATTCATTATATGAAGTTATAAATAAAATAATTGACACCTTTTAATGATTTTTTTCTTTTATTGTAATGCTTTCTGTGATCATTCTGTTATATGTGCTTTGTCTATTGAATTCTAAGTATGCTGTGTTAATTTATCACAGGCTTTCTGTTGATGGAGCAATTGGTAGACATTGTAGGTGTAATTGTTTATTACGTATATTATGAATAAAACTACCATGCATATGGATGTGCTTATTCTTTAGAAACTAAATAGGTTTAAGATATTAACCAAAGGGCTAGGAGTTTGGCTCAGTGGCTTAAGCAACTACCTGGCAGGCATGAGGTTGTGAGTTTGATTCCCTGTACCAGAAACAAAACAAAACAAAACAAAACAAACAAACAATAAAAAGCAAATCAAATTAAATATTTCATATGCATTGTAAGGCATATGTGTCCTATAGTTATTGGTAATGTTCTTCACAACTCAATTATATCCATTTGATTGACAATTGGTCAGTTGTTTAATGTGTTTTCTACTTTTTGTCTGATAGTTCTCTTAAGTATACTAAAATAAATGTCTTTGTTATTTTATCATCACTGACACACAATATCTGAAATTGAGAAATTAAAGGAGGAGAGGTTTATTTTCACTCATATTATAGAGGTTTCAGTCTACAGTAGCCTGGCCCCAAAACAGGATGACATCTTAGAATGGTCTGTCAGAGAAGAAACAGTTCATGTCATGGCCATAGAAATCAGAGAGTGATCAGGGGAAGAGGGAGACACTTTCTGCTTTATGCCTCAGTGACACACCAGCTCCAACCAAAACTCACCTCCCAATGTTACATTAAACTACATACTCATCTCTGTACTGAGTCACTGATAAATATCACATATCTACCATCAAATCACCTCTTAAAAACACCAATGATAAGCACATATAGATTTAAGAGATATCTAGAAAGAAACTTTAACATTCTATTCCTTCTTCTCAAAAGACTCATGTGCATCCCTTTATGTAAAAGGAATTCTGCCTATCTCTGAGTTGCCAAAACTTGTTTCAGCATTGCTGAAAAATCCAAGTCCAAATTTTCCTCTGAGGTTGAAGAGAGACTCTTAGCTGTGAGTCCCTGTAAAAACAAAAACAAAGTTAAACACTTCCAACATACAGTGGCACAATATAAGCATTCCCATTCCAAAAGGGTGAAAGAGTAGGATAAAAAGGAATAGGACCAACGAACATTGAAATCCAGCAGAGCAAACATAAAATCGTGCAACTACATTTCCAGCATCCAGCACAATCTGTGGCAAGAGGTGAGCTTCAAGCTGTGTGATCCCATCCATAAGGCACTGATGACGGTTGCAGCTCTAAAGCTTTCTCTTTCAGGCCAGCTTTGCTCACTCCTTACAGTTTTCCTCAGATGGCCCACATCCCTGGATTTTGCAACATCTTGTGATCACCACTGCATTTTTCGTTTTCTCTTCACTGCGTCACATGCCAACCTCTTAGTAACACACTGTCTGGTCTCCCAGGCCTTTTTCTGAAATCTGCCTGTAAACTTTCCTGACCCCACAACTCTTGCATTCTGGGTGCTCACAAAACCATTACCATGCTGACATCTGCTGCCAGTTAGGCTTCTTTCCTTCATGACAAAGGATCTCTGACTGCCTGCGTGGTTGAGCATGTTAAACTAAATCCTAGTGGCTCAGTTCCTATCCCTGTCTGATACCCCAGGACCCTCTTCTCACGGTTGTTTTACCTTTGCACTTTTGAGCCTGCAAAGGTTTGAAACTTGCCATTTCCTCACATATCCTTAAGATGCTTTTGTGCATTGTAAAGATGCAAAATACTTTGCTTCTATGTAATGCTATATTTTTGGAAATCAAATTCTCCTCTGCTCCATCTTTACATACCTAAAGTTCACTGGAGTTTCCTTTAAGGCCTTAGAACTTTTGATATCATTTGGTTGTTACATTGGTTCTTGATTCTTAATAGAGATCTGTCTAAAAGTCCCCAATAATACCTAAACCATAGTTTCAATGTTATAGTACCTTAAAATTTCTTCTCCCTGATTAATACAGTGCCCTTATTCTCAAATTCCTGCAAACTCTTAGGAAATGCATCAAATGCAGACAAATTTTGTGCCAGAGCCTAAGTCATATGGTGGAGAACTCAAATACCAAAGGAATCCTTCTCAATTGAAACTGCTTGAGCTCAGTATTTACCAGCTGCGTTTCTGTCAACATTCAGTTCTTCTGAAACACTTGGTCAGATAGCTTCACAGCAATGATCCCCAATTTTCTGGTACCAAAATCTGTGTTTGTATCTTTCTCATCACTGAGACACAATACCTGACACTTGCAAATTGAAAGGGGGGTTTATTCTGGCTTATAGTTTGTAGAAAATTCAGTCATATGTTGGTTGACTCCAATGCAGGGCAGCATGGCAGAGGGACATGGCAGTGAATAAACAGCTCATGGCATGCCAGCAGGAAGCAAAGTGTGATTATGGGAGGGTGTTGTATATGGCTGCAGCTCTAGATGTTCCCAGGGGGAAGGATGGCAAGAGGGTAGATAAATAAAGATAAGATACAGAAAGCTGAAGTTAGCTGGAGACCTCTGTCTCAATGGGAGGAAAGGAACTGCTCAACCACCATAGCACATTTAATTATGCAGTCAGGAGGTTGACATCAATTTCAACCCCTATGCCAAGCAACTTGTTTGCCTGGCTGACTTGGGCACCTTGTCTTCTCAGAGTTGGAGCAGATTGCTTATGTAGCTCACTTTGGGCTCTCCATGTTCTCAGAATTGGCCATGCTTTAGCCTCACATGTGTGATTCATTGCCAGTTTTTACCACTCCCACATTTCCCCCTTTTTTGTTTTGTAGTTACAGGTGATCTGTGGTCAGTTGAGGTTGAAGGAGCTGTGTTTGGAGGATTCTGTAGGTGATATCCTCATTCTTAAACTCTTTCCACTCTGAATGGACTTACTTGCTTAGGCTAAAGATTTCCAGTCCAAGGATTTTAAGTCCCTGCACTCAGAAGAAAAGATTAATGACATTACAGCATGATAGAAGCAATGAGCTTAATATTACTATGTTATCTAAGTATCAAGCACCTTCGAATATAAAATGTACCATTATTTTCTAACAACCAAGGACACTCTAACACTTGAATTCCTGTAGCATGTTAATGAAGAGTCACATGTTTCACACAAAAAATTTAGAAATTAAAACTATTCATACTATTGTAGAAAGACAATCATGATGACATTTTTGTAACACATCTAAATTTCCATTTTGACATTCAGTATTCCTTTTAGTCAGTCATCCTTATTTAAGAAGCTTTTATGTGACTTGTGAACTTTTAGTGATTTGTACATGTCATTAATTTTTGTTAAAGGCAAAGGTCTGAATCTGAAAGAAAAGTCTAGCACCATAAACAATACCCACATTACATTTTGTAAAACCTGTACATCTGGAGAGATGAATACATTTGATATACCATGAGGTTAATAACAATCAATTGTCATATATGAAACCTTTTGTAACAGAGCATATGTAATTGGAAACTTTATAGTTTGGAAAGCTTAATCCTTTTGCTGATGACCAGTGTACACATATCACAATGGTCTGTTTTAAGTAGCAAGTATTGAGGTATGTCCTTTAAGGCTATGGAGATTTATGGGACCTCCCATTAATGAATAAGAATGGGTTAAATTTATTCCAGGCAGTTTCTTATTCATCAATTGGAATCCTGTTTAATAATCTCCACCCACTCCAGAGTTTTTTAATATCTTAATTTTTTGATGATTTATGAAAACCCATGACATTTAACACATTTTTTGAACAGTGAGAGACTCTAAAGTAATATTAAACAACAATATACATTACATTTATACAACCAGTTTTAACCTCATTTTGACCAGTTGGCAATCTGGGTGGAAATACGCCTTTTAAATATATAAACCAAATTGGGCCGGGAGTTTGACTCAGCAGCTTAAGCACCTGCCCTGGCAGGCACGAGGTTGTGAGTTCAATCCCTGGTGCCGCAAAAAAAAAAAAAAAAAAAAAAAAAAAAAATATAAAAAAAAAAAAAAAAAAAAAAAAAAAAAAAAAAAAAAAAAAAAAAAAAAAAAAAAAAAAAAAAAAAAAAAAAAAAAAAAAAAAAAAAAAAAAAAAAATATATATATATATATATATATCCCAAATTAATCATTAAATAAATTATCCAAAAATGCAAAAGAAAAAGCAAAAGAGAAAAATGTATTGAGCTTAAATAAAAGAAAAGTTGTTCACAGATATGAAAAACAGACAAAATACACAATTTAACCAACTGGACAAACAGACAAACATCTTCCAAAATTTGAGGGCACTAAATATATTTTTGACCAAATCAGATTATAATAAACTTTTGCAATTTTAGAAATTTAAAACTATAAATGGACTAGTCAGATTTTGTTGTAGGTCAATTAGCAGTGATCTCTGAAGAATTTGGAAGGAATAAAATCATATGTATATATATATATATATATATATATATATATATATATATATATATATTACTGGTAACTTTTAGTTCGGTTATCTCTATATACTCTGTCATCTACTCAGACCTTCGATTCCTATTTTAGATTGCCATCTCCTGCACATCCTGACTCACCTTCTGTAACTGACCCCAGGTTGGGTCTAGTCTCTTCCTTATCTATCAGTTGTAGAGCAGTCTCTGAGCCATCACTATCATAGGACTGAGCATAAGCTTCTTGAGGGGTGGAATCTACTCTTTTTTTTCAATTCTGAGCTCATGATACAGCCAGACAGTATGCTCTGGTACTCAGATAGGGCATTCAGCATTCTCTGGAAAGACACAAACATAACCTGAACCCCAAGTTGGCAGTGGACTGGGTCCCTTCTTTTGCTCATTATAAGATCTTTCCAAAGGATCCTTTCTAGCTTATTTTACTTTTACCTGATTGACTGGTCTTTCTGCTGCTGTGGTTCCATCTTTAGGGAGGATTTAAAAAGTTGATAGTATATACTGCCAAGTTATGTCTATTATGAGGTGTAAATTTTTTGTAGTGAAGAATTCCCCTTTTTGTTTTTATAATGAATGTTGAGTGTATGGTGAGCATGTTTAACAGTCATTAGACTTTGAGGATTATAAGGAATTACTTTGGAAAGGAAAATAAGAAAAATTTTACACATTTGGAAAGCAACACTTGTGTGTGGTGGAACACTGTCAGTTTTAAGTACTCATGGGCAGCCAAGGGTACTAAGGGCATTCAAGCAATGATCAATGACATGTTTAGCCAGTTTCCCAGTGTGGAAAGAAGCAAAAATAAACCCTAAGGAAGAATCCACTGAACAAGGACTTAGTATAAAGACCCAATCTCAGGACAGTGAATGACAATCATCTGCCACAGATGACTGACATTTAACACTCAGGGATTAACCCCCATAGAGTGTGGAGGAAGACATATTATACATGAGGAACCTTGTTTAACAATTTGCAAGCCTGTTCTCAGGTTACATGGAGCTGTTTGCATAAGGCAGAAGCAATTTGTTGTAGGCTGACATGGAAAGCAGAAGCCTACTGAACAGTATCTGAGGGAGCAACCGTTTGTGGCAGCAAAAACAGCAAGCACAAAAAGAAGGGGAGGCATAAGCCTCTTTCTCTACACTATATTGTAAGCAGGCTATTACCCTAGGGTGAGTGCAGCATGAACACCATCTCCATGCCCTCCTTCTGCACAGGATAAGGGTGTTTACAAAGTGAGGACCCAGTCCTGCCACTGAGTCACTCAGTCAGACTTCTAGACTTCTCATGTTGACACAATATATCAACCATTCCAATCCACCTATTGTCAACTTGGCATACAGTTTCATTTTTAAAAAAAATGATTTCCATATACAAAGTCATGCTTATTTTTATCATTTCAAAACTTGAATATTATAAAATACAGGTTTTACAATCCTAAAGAACCAGTAGTAACTCTATCAACATTATATCACATTAGAACCATAGCATTTTGACTCACAGATGAAACAAGCAACATTGTTTCTCCCACATCCCTTGTCTGGGCCAAGTTCCAGGCTCAGTGGAATTCTTCCGATCTCCTGCCCCACCCCAGGGCCTATGAGAAGTAGTGAGAGGAGCAGAAAGCAGCAGTTTCTCCCTGCTAAATATCCCTTTAAAAGTCTGTAGACATCCAGTAGATCTGTGCTGGTTTGCTTTGTCCATACCCTTTCTCTAAACTGCCTTCCCACCTCTTTCCAAGCATGCAAATTTATGTTTCCTTCTTCTGAAAACAAACAAACTCAAGTAATTTAGCAAGCTGTGCATTCTTAGAAGGCATATAATCAGCAAGACACTTCCTGATCTGGGTCAGCAACAAAAAGGTAAATACAGGAATCAAGAATACAACAAACATTTCTATATGCATTTGTGGTTCTTGGAAATTTGTTTGTCCTATACTTAACAATGGTAAAATCAATACACCTCTTTTTTTTTTTTTGGCTTCTTCTACTTAGCTCTCTGGCCCTAGTGAACCTGCTTCTCTTTTTGGCCCTAGTAAGCCCATTTCTATGCCACAAGTTTAACACCTGATGATGTCAATATCAATACTCCCCTGTAATGAACATTGATGCTATCAATTTTCTTCTCTCTCCATTTGTGAACACAATGAGAAATGTTCCCTCACTCACCATTTCTTCCTACTTCAGACCATGTTCTTGAAGCTGGAACAGCTTTTATATGTGTCTCACTTTGAGCTGTCCATGTTCTCAGAGCTGGCCTTGCTTTAGATCCATATGTGTGACTGATCGTCAGCTTCAGTCACTTCCACAAGAGGGAGATACAGCCTTCCAGGTCATGACCCAATTGATCCACCTTCTCTTACCAGGTTTCACTTCCCAACATCATGTTTACCTATAGGAACATCAGTGAACTGATTCACTGAAGAGTATCACATGCCCATGATCCAGTAACCTACCTAAATTCCTATTGATGAGCATCTGAAATTTTGCAAGGGCATGGAGATATATACAATAGCGATAGGTATTGAAATTTCATCTCTAATTGTGAATCTTCATCCTTCATTCTTTTAGGTATTGGTTGAGGTATTTAGAAACTTTGTATTAGGGCACGTTAATTTTATGGCTATGATGCCCTCATGACTAATTGACTATTTTGTCATTAAATATAACCTTCTGTGCTTCTAAGATTACCTGTCTAGGTCTCCATTTATAAAATTTTAGTACAGCCACTAGAGTTTTGTCATAATTAATTTTGCATCCTATATTTTTACATTCTATTACTATTAATGTAGTTTGTTTGTGTTATGAGTTTAGAGGGTATTCATAATAAAATATTTTCTATCTTTTAACCCAGTCTGAAAAGTTTTGCTTTTAATTGTAATATGAGTGTCTTAACATTTATTATAGCTAGAGATTAGTTTATTTAGTCTAGTATTTTATTCTTTTGTTTAAGCTTTGTCATTACATTTTAGTTTGTTTTCCTTTTAATTTCTCCTGTAACTTGAATTACTTGTATAATTTCTAGCATTATATTTTTATATTATTTCACCCTAGCAAATGTTTATGTAATGATGCATGCACATGATTTATTCTAGGGTTCAAATATTGAGTTTTAAAAATTTTTGATTTCTTTTAGTATATGTTGGCAAGTATATAATGATTGGATTCATTATGGAGAGTTGGTATATGTACATAATATATCTTAATTCTTTTTACATCATCTCTAACTTATCACTGTCTTTCATGAAGTAACCTGACGTTCATGTAAAGTCTATGTGCACTTTTATAATATACTTTGTTTCAATCTTTTAAAAAAATTGTGCTTCCTCTGGAAGTTCCAACTATGAACTTTCTTTTTCATACAACATGGCCATGGTAGTAAATTATTTCACTATTTTATCTTTATCACATGTGTAATATTTTTAACTGTATATTTATTTTACCTTCATGGAGAATAACAGTTTGACTGTCTTGCAAGTCACGTTCAGTCTAAACCAGAGATCCACAACGTCAGAGCTGCAGAGCCTCAAAAGAACATCTGGCAAACCACTGACAGGCAGATACTCTTAAAACAGTGTGCAATTTCTGGGAAAATGTAACTCTATGAATAACAAATTAAAATATTATTTTTCTTTCATATTCACACTTTAATTTATATATATACATATATATATATACTGTTTAAGTTACTTTATTGATTACATTAACAAATAAAATTGTATACATTTACTGTACATAAAATGATTTTTGAAGCATATGAATTATGAAAGGACTAATTCTGGCTAATTAACATTTGTGCGATTGTATTTTTTTCTGGTAAGAAAACAAATTCTTTCTCTAAGCAGTTTTCAAGGATAAAATATTTTATTATCCATAGTCAGTAAATTGTACAGTAGATCCTTTGTCCTTAGTTCTTCTTTCTAACTGAAATTTGGTAGCCTTTCATGAATGCAGCATTTTCTGGACAACTCTCTTCCTAAGTCATCAATAACTACCACTCTATTATTTACTGCTATGATAATCAACTTCAGATCCCATCTAAGAATGAGCTCATGCCATATATATCTTTTTGTGCCTTGGTTATTCTTTCAACTACAGATTGCATATTATTTGAGCAATCCATAAAGTAAATATCATTTTTGTATAAACTATGTGAAATTAGAGTAGTAGCTCCAAAAAGATGAAAATAGAAGAATGTCTTTAAATTTGTTTCTAATGTAATATAAGCACAAGGAAATTTTACTCTTCATACCATTAAAACTCTGAGCCATATGGGGAAGGTTCATCACATTGTATCAATGCAGATCTCTTTTTTCTTAAATCTTAGCACCACAACTATTTTTAACTACTTAAGTAGAGGCAAGAAGTTTTAATGGCCTACATAATTAAAGTGAAGTGAAAGAATTTCTTCCTCGGTATTAAAGTTTTCTTTAATTTAGATTCTTTCAATGAATTTTTAAAAACCACAATAATTTATTTTCATGTTATAGGTATTGTCACCTTCCATAAGTTTGACATAGTCATGTTTTCAGAACTATATTTAGGCTCTTATCATATGTAAAATGCAATTTCATTTTACTGGCAATTGAGAACACTTTTACATGTTCAGAATTATTACTATGATAAATTTAATAATACAATATAGTACGTTTTTGTTATATGCTTACTCAAAAATTTTAGATGGCATAAGTAAATTCAAGAGTTTAGTACTCTCAATCTCACACTTAGTTGGTATATTTTCTTATAATATTGTATGCATTATGCTACTCCTCTGATAGTAGATATACAGACAAACTTTAATCAATAAAAATACCTATAAAAACCAGAAACTATTATGACAGATTTTTATCATTTTAGCAGTACAATTCAAGTCAAGGTTGTAAAGGTATTTTTTATTGAAATATTTATTTTCTTCATATATTCTCATGTGTACATTGCAAGAATAAATTTACTTTGGTCTGTAGATCATCTGATACTGTTGTCATCAGTTATGCTTCAAATTCGCACATTTCATGCTCACCACGATTGCGTTTCATGAAACTCCTTTGAATTATGAAAGCTGCATTACTGTGATTTACTTGTTGAGGTGTGTTGTACCAAAATATCACTCTTTGAGAAATGCTCTATATTATGACTTCATTCTAAACACATGTTTTCTAATATCTGTCTTCACCATAGTACTATTATTTTCATGGAAAACTCAGAATGCGAAAAGGTCAATTATGTAATTCATGTAATGTGAAAATAGAAAATGCAGAAAACGATTTCCCAAGGAAATCAGTTTTTGTGTTCTGTGCTCTTCAATTTCAGTGTGTAGCTCCAGAGAATTCTTCACTGAGAATCTGCTTAGATTCTTCCATGCTGTAGTGCCAGACAGCTTCAGAAAAAAATCAGGCTTTGCTTAAAAACTTGAAGTATACTCCTTCTATTCGTACAGCTACCTCCTGTTTGGTTTGTTTCAAGACATTTTTCCTCTTGTTTACAAGGAAGGATTCAATCTGTACCTTCATGGCTTCCACTGTACTGTGCAGTGGACACTTTCTAAGATCTCTGAGGTTTGATTCCTAGGGCCACTGTGAACCACCACTCAGCAACAGTGAGAGATAGTTTGCATAAATCATAGAGTTTTGGAAAGGAAAGGATTTAAAATTATAGAAATCTGTACTGTAAGTGAAAAAGACTTTGTCTTAAACGTAATATTTCAAGGCAAGTTTTGTATATCAATTCATATATTCCTTTTATTCTATTTCCTTAAACCACAATTAATGTTTTCCTTCCTGTGTATTTTTATAGCAATTTCATCATCATCCTTTTTGCAGCATTAAAATTAATTTTTCTTGGGTTGCTTATTTGTCTGTCTGTATAATCTCTTTCATTAGTTGTAACTCCTTTAATGTATGCTTATGTTATTACATCTTACTTTCTTCAAATAACTCATCACACTGTTCACTGACTTGACTCATAGTTTTCTGATATAATGGAACACACACATATATATTTTCTGTACCTCTTCCTCAACGTGATACCAAATTGTGCCCATTAAACAACAAAAGAAAAATAGTTTGTAATCAGGGTGTCATGAAGCAATAACCAATCCAGAAAGAACATTAAAGATACAAATATAAGACATAAAATTATTTTTAATCAAAGAAAAGAATGAAGCAATTTCATAAGGAAATAAGTAACTCGATAGACAACATTGCATGTTAAGGAAGTTTGTCTATTTTGTATACATATTGAACATATATTCCATTTATTTTCCTTTACCTGTCTTAAGCACATGAAGAACTTTCACCGTAAACAAGTGAAGGGAGGGAGGCATGAGAAAAGGACTAGGGTGGCTAAGAAGGCTAATGTTCAGTGCACTAACATTGATCACTAAAGGCAGTAACATAAGTTTTATCCTTATGGCTTCTTGGAAACTGATGCATGTGTGAGCATAAAGGTAAAAAAAAATATTGTAATCACATGTAAGGCATAGGTACTCGTTATTTCAAAAGAAATGCAATTGTTTTTCAACCATTATACAAGGATATTTACTAAATAGGTTTAAAATTTAATATTGGTCAATGAGCTATGATACCCACATACACATACTTAACTTGATTTGTGGGGTAGCTAACTGTAAGTAATCATGCCACAGTCAAAAATACATAAAGTAGATTAAGAGGAAAATGCAAAGGTGTTAAAGCTAAAATAACACTAGAACAACTAACAAGAGTATTTCTTGCCTTATTAGTGGCTTGAAAAACATGTTAAAATCGCAGTTCATAAATTTTCTTTTTCTTTCATTGCTATATAGTGCAAGTCAGGTTTAAAATTCATGAAATAGCTAATGACTAATCAAGGATCAGGAAGAAATGATGATGTTTTCTACAGTTATTAGTCACTCTCCTGTCACTGTGATTCTGCTTCAATGCTTTGAAGTATTTCAGCAATCACTGTTAATCTTTCCAGCTAACTCACATTTGACCAGAATAAAATTCAAATTGCAAAAAACTGTCAGAATTTACTTCTATTTTCTGAAACTTAATAATTTAGATTAAGTTCAATATCTCATGAATAAAATATCTAAGAATAGAATACAGTGTTAATAATATTTCTAGAAGTCATGATTGTTCTATAAATAATTTGATAAAATTTCTCAGTTAGGCACAGTACTACTTTATTCTTTTAGGTTAGAGAAATCAAACCATGGGCAAAGTCATAGTCACATATCATATTGGCTTATTGCTGGGATATTAAACTAAAAATAAAAAATTAATATACAGAGATTAGATACCATGGTTGCTACAATCTAAACATTACTTCTACTCCTGAATCTATGCAGGAATTTCATGTTCAGTGTAATATGATAACGGCATTACTAGGGTAGAAATTGACTGCAGTGAGGTAAAAGGAAATTCTCTGCATTGTCTGGCAACTTTCATGAAAACCTGTAAGTATTCTACACCAAAAGCAAGCCTATATAAGTGCCATTTAGGCTTTCTCTATTTATCTTGCATCTAAATATTGCATATATAGATATATATGGATTGCAATTATACACGTTAGGTATTATTACATATATAAATAGATACAAGGTGAAGCCTAAAGACTATGAATCAACAAGAAATTCAAGACTTGAATCAATCAATGTTAAACAGATTTTCACACTGATGAAGCAACTTCATCAGTGTCCCAGATTGTGAAAGTGTTAGAGCTACTTTGACATAGTTATTTTATAAAAAGTTTCTTTTGGAACATGAAATCTCTTAATAAGATTATATTACTCATATGAAACATATGACTTGAATTTATGTATGTGTTAAAGATAATTATCTTTTATTAATGGAATCAGAATTAATTTTAAATGCATGATATTTTATTAAAAGTATAAAAATTCTATATGATTCACGCTTAAAATATATTTTACTTTTGTCTAAAGTATCTGTTAAAATAATCACTTTATTGTCAGACATCTTAAATATTTCATAAAAATGTCTTTTCTCAATTTTGCTGATGTACGTCATCTAATTATAGTATTCCTTTTACAATTTTAAAATATATTATTCTAATTTTTTCTTTACATTTAACTTTCAAAAGAAAATTTTTCTTTTGCTTGAAAATTTTCTGACTGAATAAAAATGTTACTGTACATAGAAATGCATTTTTTATTATCACAGGTAATGAGTTAACTGAGCTGAAGTATGTGAAATCAAAGTCCACATTGTCTCCATGATTTAGAACATAACTTCTAGTAGTTTTTAAATTATTAAATCTTTCACTCTAGAGTAACATGCTAGATGAATACATCAGCTTATATGATCAATAACAACAGATACAAGGCACTTGCTATGTGTCATAATCACTTCTAATTACTTTATTGTGTAATATATCTTCCATTCCTCACAAATGCTCTATAAAGTAGTCACTGATAATATGACTTTCACATAAGTGAACTGAGAGTGGACAACTTATTTATTCAAAGCAGTTTGACATGAAAGGCCAAAACATATGTATTGAACCTTACTTTGAAACACAGCGAGAAGTATTGCTTTCTACCACAGTTCTATATCTCTAAAACTGCTTGTAGAAAACTTACAATTGATAAATTTTATCTAATTTTACTCATTAAGGTAACAGAATATGGAGTATATTGCAAAAACCACAAGTCTATTACTTGACCAATTCAGCATACTTACTCAGTGTTTGGACTTTTGCATTATATTTTATTGCTTCCATCTAAACATGTTTAAGCTACTGCAGAATATTTCCTATATCTGCTTATGACTACTCATTCGTTCAGTATCACCAAATTATTCTAAATATCATAAAGCTGATTGCTTTAAATAAGTGATTTCTTTTTCAAAATATTAAAAACATAGCAAAACACAACGTTTCATTGACCTTGTAGTTTCAAATACCTAATGCAATTAAAAGTTTATATAATCTTCGTTCAATGTGATGTAAGAAGAAAAAATAAATAAGCATAAATGCATTAGGAAATGATACAATAATATAAAATAACAATATCTTACAGGCTTGTTTGTGATTACTTTCAAGTACAGCACAATTTTATCTCTATGCAAATTCACTTGAGAGATTTGAAAGAAAAAGTAAAACTAGAAGAGTACTATGTTGTGTTTAATGTTATTCTCACTTGACAGTAAGTAGTTGTTACACTATTTTGATTAGAGAACAAGAACAAGAAAAAGAATCTGTGTATGGTTGGTACAGACACAATTTTCTCTTAATGTTTTCTACCCACAGTTAGTTGAATACACTAGAAGACAGTGTGTTGTTATTGCCAGATTGCTTCAGGCATGCAGTTTTTCCTGTGTTTGTACTTTTAGAGTAACAAAGACTTAGGCTAAAATTTTTCTTTTTTAGTCTTTACTCTCAAGCAAGCAAATATGGTATGTATGCTTTATTATTATTTCTATTTTCATGTAACAATTCTATGCAATCTACTGTTAAAATTAATAAATGAATTTAGTAATGTTGCAGAATTTAAGAACACGTATATAAATAATTGGATTTCTATAAAATAACAAATATTCTGAAATTAAAAATAAGTCTCATTTCAATAGTTTGTAAATAATTACCCATTTAGGAACACTTTTGACAAAGAATCATGGAAATCAATAAATAAATAAATAATACAACTGAACAGTTTATGTATCAGAAAATTTAGGGTGGTTTAGATGGCTATTGAACTACTTAGTCAATGTGACAAATGTCTTTCAAGCAGCAACTCACATTACTAGTTTTTTTCTTTTTTTAAATTGAAAAATTGGGTATAAAATTAATGTGGAAATTCAAGTGACCTAGAATGATCAAAATAATAAGAATGAGATTATATTGTATAGTTATTTAATATAAAAATTTATTACCTAACAGCAAAAATCAAAAAAATATAGTAATGTAATGAAGATAGATACAGAGATTAAAGGAAATGTTTGAAACTCCAGAAATAAACTCCAACCTCTATGGCCAATTAATTTTTCAAATAAGGACCAATATAATATAATAGATAAAGAGGCATGTTTTCAATTGGAGCAAGTGAATATCCACACATTAAGAAATAAACATATGCAACTATTTCATATCATACTGAAACACTGACAGAAATTAGGTTATTACTTAAATTTCAAAACCAAAAGCATAAAGCATGGACAATGATGGCAATGCTATAAGATCTCGGACTGAATGGAATATTATTCAGTCTTTAAAAGAGTGAAATCCTGTCATTTTCAGAAACATATGTGATCACCAAAGACATTAGATTAAGTGATACCCAAGCCAGGTGAAGAAAGACAAATACTGCATATTTGCACTCTTTCTCTGGAAGTTAAAAAATTTGATCATATAGTATTGTCATTCCAGATTTGCGTTAACTGGAGTTTTAACATTTCACTAATTCATTAGGGTTTTCTCACTATGTGACTTCAATTACCTGAAAATAAACCTTAATTTCTCCTCTCTGTAGACATAGATTTTTAATTTGTAATGATATTTTTCATTTTTTAGTTTTTCCACCAAAGCAGTATTATACACTGAGGAGTCTGGCAAAGTTAGAAAACATTGTTTTATTGTCACAAATGGAGTACAGTACTGACATCTAATATAAAGTTGCTAAATATTAAAGTATGGAGCAGGGAATTACCTGACCAAAATATTTTAAAAGTTGGAATAGATTATTCAGATAGTATAAACAATCAGTTACATGGCACATTTATTCCTTGAAGTTAAACGAACTATGAAAAGTGTAATGCTAAATTTTTTAAAATGATGTTGGTTGTGGATTTCATATTCCATTCATAATACAAATGTGGATATATATGTATATATATGTACTTTACATGAAACTACAAGCATATGCATATAATAAAATTTCACATGCATTTTATAAAGTTTTTCCAATTGCAGTTACTGACACCTGATAATCACCAATTTATATTTAATATCCTATTATGAGGATTTTCATATTTTACTCCACACATATAAAATTATAAATGCCTATACATATGCACCACTTATTTCTTGGTCATTTAAAGCAAAAGTGTATTATATTGTAAATGCTCTTTTGCATGCTATATTTTGTATTATGCAATCTCAGCTGGAAATACATCTGTATTACAAATGATGGACACTAATTTTGTTCCTGTAGAGGCTGCGTAGTGTTCTCAGTATGAATTTTCTAAAAGACAAAAAATGTCCTTCTTTGTCACTGAATAATTAGATAGCACGCAATATTTTTCAGTATTGATGTATGTGACAACATTCCTGTATACATGAAAGCTTATTTATTTTTCTGTTTGATACATGACTGAATTTCCTTGTTGAAAGACACATGATACTTTTCACTTTAATAATTATTCATAGCTTTATAAACACATGAAAAATTAGCATTTCAACAGTAAAATAAGTATTTGTTCCTTTATTATGTGTTGTTTATTTGAATTAATAGCAGTGTGTAAGCCGGGCGTGGTGGCGCACGCCTTTAATCCCAGCACTCGGGAGGCTGAGGTAGGCGGAGCGTTGTGAGTTCGAGGCTGGCTTGGGCTACAACGCGAGCGTAAGGCCGGTCTGAGCTACATAGTGCGACCCTGCCTCAAAAAACCAGGGCCGGGAGTTTGGCTCAGTGCCTTAAGCGCCTGCCCTGGCAGGTGCGAGGTTGTGAGTTCAATCCCCGGTGCTGCGGTAAAAAAAAAAAAAAAAAAATAGCAGTGTGTAGTGCCAAAGTGTATCTACTGCCTAAAGTATACTTTGAAAATGTTTAAATCATTTTATGTATTTTCTGTATTGTGGTTAAGTGTTCTTCTATCACACGCTTGATAATTTGAACTAGAATATTTTTATCATTGAAATTTTGAAAGCTATATTATGTTTGTTCAAACACACATATATACCCATATCAGAAATGTGTAAGGCATATTCTCTTACTGCTAGGTTCTATAGCTACTGCCCAAAATTTTCTCATAGTAACTCTCTTGCTTTATTCTTTCACAACAGACTTTCTAAATTTGTTATTTCAAATGTTGAAAGGAAGCAATATGATCCTATCATCACTTTTCATTTTAATGAAACATATATTTTGATAAAACTGTGTGTATGATAGTTATTTATTTTTAAAATATCTATTCTGATACAACCTTTTTTTATTTTCCCTGAAGACACAGAAAGAATAAGTAGCCACTTTAAACTTAAGGTGTTGATTTTGTCAGCGCTGTTGTTTTATTAATCACCACTGATTTCTAATATTTCAATAAATTGTATGATTGTAAAACTGAGATGTTTAACTCTTAAGTAAAATCTGGTCAGTAAGATCACAAGGTTATAAACTGTTCAGTTTAGTAAATCATTCTAGCTATTAATTAAATTTACATAATAAATCAATAAGAAAATTTCAAACTATATTCAAATTTTAATGATTTTTATTAATATAATACTGCATTTTTCACTGTGGTACTCTTTGAAAAAAATTCTTTTAAAATGTTTTTTAATGGTAGCATATTTCAGTACAGAGAAATTAGAAAGAGACCTCTAAATCTGCAGCAAAGGACAATGAATTTCATAATACTTATCTGATTATAAGCTGATTATATTTCTTCAGTGCCAGTATAAAGAGTAAGAAAGTGTCCTGAGTGTCAATTTGCCCATTACCTCTAATGAAATTAAATAATACATGAGGGACTACAGATTATAATAATAAATATGCATTAAAATTCTTTACAGTGCAAAGAATAAGGTAATTTTTTATTCATTTACAGACAAATAGCTTGCAGTGTTTTAAACGTCATACTACTCAGATAATTATAAGGTTGAGTTCCATGTCAGAAAAGCTGTGTTCTCAGGAAGTGCAATTACTCTAATGTTAAATCACAATCTATTTCTTATCAAATGTTTGATGAAAAAGGAGTTCAAAAATTATATTTAAACAAATAAAATAAATTAAAATAAGCTAATAGCCAAAGAGACTATTCTAAAAGCACAACTGACTGAATGAACTTAGAAACGTCATGACTTCTACTTCTACATTATTTTTTTTTCCGCTGTCTTTAAAAACTTGTTAAACTTAAGGTCCTGGGAATGTATTCCTCCTCTTCTGTAGCTTCCATGGCATATTCTGTACACATAAAATAGATAAGATATTCATGGTTTCCAAAATTTCTTCTCAATCTGCTTTAGTAATGATTTCAAAGGTACAATAAATAGGACTAGATTGAGAAATGATGATTTTGAAACTTACTAGTCCTTAAGATTTAAAGTTAATTTGAGTTCAATTGCTATGATATGCTGACAACATATAAATGGCTAGTTGCTAAGCTTTATTAGACTAGAATACACAAAGTAAAACTTACGAACACTAAAAAATTTTGAAATTAAATTTAAGAAAGTTAAATAATTTATTAAACAAAGCAATATCTCTTCTTAACTTTGTCCACTAAATTCAGACTGAATTTCAACATAATTAATTTTTGAAGAATTGCAAAATACAGTTATTGTCAATCATGTCATGCACTTTACATGTTGCTTAACCAGCATTACATTCGCATGACTACAGATTTTAATAGCATTGACTCTAAAATCCAGGTGTGAGTGACTGAATATCTTCACCTGCTCTGAGTGGTCTTGAGGAGTCATGTTTGCATTTTCTCTAATATATCAAAGTTATGAATATATTTCTTCAAATTTATCACCTGTAAAATATGATCACAGCAACTGCTCCATGCAACTTTGTGAAGGTTGAGATTGATGAGATAATATCTGCAAGTGTGTAAATATATTGACTGCTTGTTAGTAAATGTTCTTTCACTGTTAGCTTTATTGTCATTAATGTTTTCTGGTTTCTTCCTATTGAAACCAATTTCACTGTACTTTGGTCCTCAGCTGAAAGAAAAAAAAAAAACCTAAAATCTTTAGTGGAGGTTGAAACTAGAAAGGGAGATAGAAAAGTTAGGAGAAAGAATGAGCAATACATTATACAATATCAAATTTATAAGTGATATAATAATTAATGATGTAATAATCCATATATTTTAGGACTGAATGGAAATTGCAATGTGATCCTATGGAGAGGCTAGATTTTTAATTATGAGGTACTGTAAACTGTAAGAGGAGTTAAAAAGTGATGAAAGGAGGAACTGAAAAGGAATAGGGAGATATGATTCTTGAGCAAGAGATACAAATCTTAATTTCAGAAGTTTTAATATCTGCAAGTTTCTTTATTTCAAAACACAGATGGTAGGAGTACAGGTAGCTTGTATGAAAGTAGTGACATTGGTTTGGGCATACAGGGAATTATGGTGTATCCAAAGAAGTGTGAGTATGTTGGGCTGGAATAGTTTTAGGACTGAATTTCCCCGTGGCACCAAAGCTGGAGGCTAGCAAGGACTTGTCCAAAACTACTATCAAATGCAAAGGAAGGTGAGATTTACAGAGAGGCTAGTGGCCAAATACCAGAAATGACCAGAAATTGTGTTATCATTCAGTGGTTGTAGAAATGCAGTTACTTTAAACTACACAGTGATAAAAATTGGAAACAAATGTACTTAATTTCAGGATTCAGGTAATCTTGTAGTAGAATTTAAAAATACACTGAAAATTTTGTAACATTCTTGAACCATCCATGCAGTGCCACATATCTTAAGTAAATTGTAATTCTTGCTGTGCAACTGGTTTTAATGTTTGGCCGTAAAGAAGGTTTGTTAAGGGTAATAAAGCATTGTGCCCATTTCTAAGTATGTGAAATCAAATAAAAATAATTTACTGAGTACAGTAGAAAATGTGAAATTATCATTTATACTAGTATTTTTTATTTTAATAATATATTGACATTATTTGAACAATACTTTTATGTAATTCAATGTTTTTATTTTCTCTACGCTCATTAAATGATATATTATAGATGTAACCATCTAAGGAAGTAGCTACCTTTCTCATGTTAACTGATTTATTGAAAAAAAGTAATATTAATTAAATGATGATTTTGATGGAAACAATATAAAGAAATGCAACTAGGTGCAGATTATAAAAGATAAGAAGTTAAAAATGAAACTAATTGCATTCATTAACCCAAAATACATACTGCAAGAAAAGAAAATAGGAATATCTTAGGAATGACAATTTATATTTAATACAGCAATATATGCAATCAAAAATAATGCCAGATATAACTCTATAGTTTTGATTGTATCTGTATATATATATGTATTTGAGAACAAAATTATTTTCAGAAAATTAATTTTTCTACCTTCAAAATTGGCTGAACTAGGTAAGTTGAAAGATATCTGATATAAATTTCAGAATAATATTACTGAAATATGCAACACAAATCAAAGTCAAGAATTATTTTTGACGTGTTATTCTTATGTTTGAAATGTTTTTCTCATCTTAAACTACTTTCCTGAAGCATTCCTTAGAATGAAATTGGAATGTCTGATCTCACCAATTTCAGGAAAAGAAGTATTTCCTCTCCAGGACACTGGAGATAAAATCATTCTGGCATATTTAAAATATTGACGATTAAATATTTTTGTCTTGTGTTTTCAAATACTCAGTTTTTGCTCTCAACTAGATCATCCTTATTTAGATTAAAACACCTTATTTTTCTCGTCCTGAAAATAAACAAGACTCTCTTGAACTCACATCTCATTTCCCTCTAGTTTCTCTCTCTGCACTTTTCATAAGAGAAAAAAATTCTCTCTTTATGTAATTTCTTTTATCCTAAATACAGATCCAAAAACACAATTTTCTAAAATCATCAGAGACTTCCTCTTTTCCATATACAAATGTAATTTTCAGTCTTTTTACTACACAAGTCATTGAAAAGGTCTGCCAAATGATGCTGATAAAATAAACTGTAAATATAGATCTGCATGCCTAAATTAGCACTTTATATGTTTCTATGTCTTTCGGAGTTCTACTATGTTTGAGAAAACAAATATTTTATCTTTGTCTTTTCCACAGTTTTCATTATGTCACATTGCTAATGGATATTACAATTCAGAATCCAATATGTAGAAGAATATGATGAGATCACAATAAACAAAAAGGCAGAATGCATAAAGCCAGCCATTAAACTTTAGGTTGATTGCCTTGTGTGAAATGGTGTATCTGTTTCAATTTGTAAAAAGACGATTGTGCAATACTAACAACAATATAATCATGTGTGCACATAGAACTGTGATTGGTCAAATATCCTTTAAAGAAATTTAAATATCTATTTAGTAATTACAAGTCAAAATTGTGGTCACCTAGAATTCATATGTTGAATTTGTAACTCTTAGTCTCTCAAAATGTAACTGTAAGAGATAGGCTTCAAATAATGAATTAAATTAAAATGAATTCATGAATGTATCCTCATCCAATATGACCATATTCTTAGAAAAGCAGGAATGTGGTCACAGCTTTAGAAGGAAGAATTATAATTATTTTAGGGTATCCATAATCCAAGCATAGAGAAGTCTTAGGTATAAGCAACTATACTGAAAGCTTTGTCTCTGACTTCTGAACTCTAGAATTATAACAATTTTCTGGATTTTTCTAAGTTACTCGGTATGTGGTACTTTGTAATAAAATCCTTGCAAGTTAGAACAGTGACAGAAGGTAAAAGGGAAGGTTACAGAGTAGGTCCCATTACTGTGAAATTAAAGAATTTAATTTTCTCAAATATTTTAGGAAAAAACAGTGGAAAGGAATGAAGTTCATTTAGTTTAAAATATACTTATTTGAGCAAAACAAATTATTTCACAGCTTCAAACATTATCCAAGAATAGAAAAATCTGTATCACTTTATTGCAACCAAATATTTGAGTTTTATCCCAGAATTTATTTCTCATTGCTTTTGTAAGGAGATAAAGTTAGGCTCTAGAATTTGTCTTATTTCCTGTAAAGACATCTGTTATGCAGGATGATACAATAATATCGATGAATCACCATTCTGTCTTTACACCTCTACATTCTTTTTGCATTTTTCTGCATTCTGTATCTAAGTGAGTGAGTGTTAGGTCAGACAGGATAAAATTCTGCATGAAAGCAGACAGTCAAAACCTTAAAAAGTACCTTGAATAGATTTTAACAGGCAAAAAGGGACAGTTTGAAAAAGGGATAGTTGCAAGGTAGAGAGAGACAGGCATAAATGAACAATCCTAATAAATATGCTGGCACATACTATTTAATGAGCATCTGCTTTACACCACGCTACACAGGCACACACTTTTACCTTGCAATGTTCTATCTTAAAGAGGAAAAACAGTCTCTCAAAATAACTGATCCAGATTTATTCATAATTCTTACTGAAAGCCCAAACCACAATTATTCTGTAATGCCACGTATAGCCTTTATTTATTGATGGGTTTGAATTTCACACTGAAGTTAGAGGAAGATCTTAAGAATGGCAATGATGTGATCAGGTTTGCATATTTATATGAATGAAATATAGTAAAGTAAAAGAAATATAAAAACCTAAGGGAAGAAGATAATAATTAGGCCAAGATTTATAATTTCCGTGAATGGTCACGACTTGAGACCATACTCATAAGTGAGATAAATCAATCCCACATGTATAAATACCGTATTGTCTCCCTAGTGTAAGAAATGGAAAAGTATATATGATCCAAAAATCTGTAATAAATACTACGTAAGGGTAAAAAACAGCTCAAAGAGCAAAAGCAATCGGGAAGGGAAAAGGCAGAAAAAGAAAAAGGAAGAGGAAAAGATATAAACCCGTATATATGTATATGTAAGATAACTAAAATGAACACACTGCAGAATGTATTCGTTATTGAAAAACAACAATTAATACACAAATGATTAGATCAAATTTACATGTCTATATCTGTTAATGTAAGTAACCATTTTAAAGATAATGATAGGCAATATTGCAACCATTGTTAAGTTTCTATCATCCGGTTTTGTAAACCTGCAATGTTACTGTTGTGCATTTACTCTACTCATTTGTTTGTCTCTTTTGCTTGTTGTCTTTGTTATTTATGTCTTTTTTTCTTTCTTTTTTCTTCGCTTAAATAAAAAAAAATTTCAAACTTGATGTTTATAATATTGAATTCTTCTTCATAAAGACTTGAATTGTAGCATAGAAATATACAGATTACACCCAAAATGTTTATGAAACCAATTGTTGAGTTCTGATCATTTGTTTTAAAAGTCTTAAGATTTCATGTACTGAATCCTTAAGAGTCTTTGAATGTGTAACTGTAGGACAAAGCTTTGAAATATGGCATAAAAGTGAACTAGAAATGGTAAGCTTAAAAGAAATGCTTTCAGTTTGGGGGAAGTCACAAAAGATACATCTAAAATACTTAAATATTTAGAAAGGTCATTATTGTGAGAAATTTTTTCTCTATCATTTAGAGAAATGTAAAAACTTTAGCGGCTTTGAGAATAAGTTTTAAACTGATTTTCTTGTGATTTTAGTGTGGAGCCAGAGCAAGTCAGCTGATATTTGTGTTTGTTTATTCAGATTTCCCGTTTCAGTATCTTACTGGTCAGAAATGGAGTCCAAATTTTGTCAAAGGTTTTATGCAAGAAAGAGTATCAGAGCTTGCTCTAAGGAAATCAAAAGCCAGATTTTAATATTCAAATTAATCATATACATGTTCTGTAAGAATATAATGCTTGTATTCATAAAGTTCTCTTAACATTTCTCTAAACTGTGATACAGTAATTGATCTTTTGATAATCCTGTGATCCTTTTATTTATTTACTAATCGATTTTATTTATTTTAAAAATCAAAACACAAAAAAGGATAAAAATAATATGGAATTTCAAAAATCAACACTAGTTAATATATTGCATATTGCTATTTTAGAAGTAGTTGCTCAGGTTACAAGATCTAGGCATAAAAAATGATCAAACAACAAAACAATGATAGCAAAAATTGCTCTTTCTGATGAACTAACAGGGATTAGTAGTATAGTTATCTATCTTGCATACATATACCTACATATATATAATCTTTTCCTTTCTTCCTTTTCTTCTTTCCCCATCCCAGTTGTTCTTTCCTTATGAGCACTTCCTTTCCCTTTCTTTATTACAATATCTATTGTATATTCTTTCAGTTTATGGTTATTATTATTATTATCATTATTACACTAGGGAGACAATACGATATTTATAAATGTGAATTGGACTTATTTCACTTATGAGTGTAGTCTCATGTTGCCTCCATTTATCTATAAAAGCCTCAAGATTATCCTTTATTATAGCTGAGTAATATTCCACTGTATACAAATACCACATCTTTTTTATCCATTCTGCAATTGATAGGCATTTGGGTTGTTTCCAAGATTTACCTGTTACAACATAGGTGCACATTTATCACTGTGGCAAGACATTTTCAGTTTTTCTGGGAAAATAACCAGAAGGGTAATAGCTGGATTGAATGAGACTTCCAATCCTAGTTTCTTGAGGAATCTCCATACTGATTTCTATAGAGAGCACATCAATCTACAATTCCACCAACAGTGGAGAAGTGTTCCTTTTTCCCGACAGCCCCACCAACATTTGTTATCAGTTGATTTATTGATGGCAGCAATTCTTTCTGGAGTCAGACAGAATCTCAATGTTGTTTTAGTTTGCATTTCTCGAATGACCAGTGATGTTGAACATTTCTTCATGTATTTATTTGCCATTTGTATTTCTTCATCTGAAAAGTGCATGTTTATTTCAGATGCCCATTTTTGGAGTGGGTCTTTGAATTTGGGGGGCCTGAGACTTTTCAATTCTTTATATGTTCTGGTTGTAAGTCCTTTGTCTGGTGGACACCTGGCTTTCTTTTACTCTGTTGGTGATTTCTTTTGAAATGCAAAAGCTTTTTAATAAGATGAGATCCCATTTATTCATTCTTTGAATTACTTCCCATGTGGTTTGCAATTTGTTCATGAACATTTTGCCTAACCCTATGTCTTCAAGATTTCTACCTACCTTGTCTTCCAGCAGATTTAGTGTTTCTTTTATAATATTTATATCTTTTATCCATTTTGACTTTAGTTTAGTGCATGGCTATAGACATGGGTCTAGTTTCAGTCTTTGGCATGTGGAAAGCCAGGTTTTCCAGGGCCATTTTTTAAAGAGGCTATCTTTCTTGTAGTGAACATGTTTAGCCCCTTTGTCAAATATAAGGTAGCTGAGTGTCTTTGTAGTTGTGTTTGCATCTTCTAGTCTGTTCCATTGATCCTCAGGTCTGTTTTTTCCAGTACCATGCTGATTTTATCACTGTAGCTTTGTTGTATAATTTCAAATCTGGAATTGAGTAGCCTCCGGCCTTGCTTTTGTTGCCCAGAATTGCCTTTGCTATTTTACATCTCTTCTGGTTCCAGATGAATTTTAGGAATGTTCTCTCTAGATCTGTAGAGCATGTTAATGGTATTGCATTAAATCTGCATAACTGTGTTGGAAGATTGACCATTTTCACAATGTTGGTTCTTGAAAAACAAGAGCAAGTGGTATCTTTCAATTTTCTGACATCCTTTTCAATCTCCCTTTGTAGAGTACTATAGTTTTCAATGTATAGGTCTTTTACATCCCTTGTTAGGTTGATTCCTAAGTAGTACATTTTTTGGGTGCTATTGTGAAAGGTGTTATTTCCATAATTTCTCTCTAAGTGAGTTTGTTATTTGTGTACAGGAATGCTATTGATTTTTGGGTGTTGACTTTGTATCCAGCTACACTGCTGAATTTGCATATTTACGCTAGTAGTCTTTTGATGTAGCTTTTGGGGTCTTATTTGCAGAGTGTCATGTCATTTGCAAATAGTGATAATTTACTTCTTTTCCTTTTTTCTATTTTTAAATTTTAATTTTTTTGTTTAAGAGAAAAAAGACACAGAAAAGAAATACAAAAAGCAAAAGAGACAAACAAATGACAACAGCAAATCCACAACAGTAACATTATAAATTTACAAAACAAGATGATAAGAACTTGACATGAATTGCAAAGTAACGATACCTTCAACACGGTTGTTTACATTAACAGACATAGACATGTAAAATTGATCTAATCATATGCCTATTAACCATTATTTCTCAATGACTAATACATTCAGAAGTATAGTCATTTTAGCTATCCTACATATACATAGATACAGATTTAGGTCTTTTTCCTTTTCCCTTCCTTCTTTCCTCCTTTTCCCTTTCCCAGTTACTTTTGCTCTTTGAGAAGTTTCTTAACCTTACACAGTATTTATTGTACATTTTGAATCATATATGCAGTTTCAGTTTCTTATACTACGGAGACAATATGGTATTTACACATGTGAGTTTGATTTATCTCACTTATGAGTATAGTCTCAAGTTGTGTCCATTTACTTATACAAGTCTCAGTGCAATCTTCCTTGATAGTTGAGTAGTACTCCATTGTATAAAAATATCACATCTTTATTACCCATTCCTTGACTGATGGGCACGTTGGTTGTTTCCAAGATTTGGCTATTACAAATTGGGTTTCTATAAACATGGATGCACAAATATCACTGTGGTATGATGTTTTCAATTCTTCTGGGAAAATGCCCAGAAGTGGGATAGCTCGGTCAAATGGGATCTCCAGTGCTAGTTTTTGAGGAATCTCCACACTGATTTCCACAGTGGTTGCACCAGTCTACACTCACTCTAACACAGGAGAAGAGTTTCTCTTTCCCCGCAGCCCCTTCGGCAATTGTTATTGGTTGATATTTTGGTCTTGGTCATTCTTTCTGGAGGGAGATGGAATCTCAGTGTTGTTTAAATTACATTTTCCCAATGACAATTGATGTTGAACATTTATTCACATATTTCTTTGCCATTTGTATTTCTTCCTCTGAGTGTGTATTCATCTCAGATGCCCATTTTTGGATTGGGTCCTTGAATTTTAGGGGCCTGATTTTTTTTTATTCTTTATATGTTTTAGATAGAAGTCGTTTGTCTGATGGACAATTGGCTAAGATAATTTCCTAGTTTGTAGGTTTTCTTTTCACTCCGTTGAGATTTCCTTTGACATGCCAAAACTTTTTAGTAAGGCAAGATCCCAGTTGTTGATTCTGAGAAGATATTTCCCACGTGGTTTGATTTTTGTTTATGAATTCTCTGCCTACTCCTATGTCATCAAGATTTTTGCCTACTTTGTCTTTTAGTAAGTTTAGTCTCTGTTTTAATATTCAGATCTTAGATCCATTTTGACTTTATTTTAGTGCATGGTGATAGACGTGGATCTAATTTTAGTTTGTGGCATGCAGAAAGCCAGTTTTTCCAGCACCATTTGTTAAAGAGGTTATCTTTCTTCCAATGTACATGTTTGGCCCCTTTGTCAAAGATAAGGTGGCTGAGTGTGTTTGTAGTTGTGACTGTATCTTCTAATCTATTCCATTGATCTTCAGGTCTGTTTTTATTCCAGTACCATGCTGACTTTATCACAGTAGCTTTGTAATATAGTTTCAAGTCACGGACTGTGATGCCTCCTGCCTTACCTTTGTTGCCCAGAATTGCCTTTGCTATTCTAGGTCTCTTCTGGTTCCATATGAATTTCAGGAATGATATCTCTAGCTTCGTGAGGTATGCAAGTGGTATTTTGATTGAGATTGCATTAAATCTGTATAATAATTTTGGGAGGATGGCCATTTTCATTATGTTTGTTCTTCCTATCCATGAATAAGGAATATCTTTCATTTTCTGCAATCTTGTTTGATTTCCTTTTCAGAGTAATGTAATTTTCACTGTGTAGATCTTTTACTTCCTCTGTTAGGTTGATTCCTAAGTATTTCATTTTTTTGGATGCTATAGTAAAGGGTGTGGTTTCCCTTATTTCTCTCTCAGTGAGTTTGGTGTTTGTGTACAAGAATGCTCTTGATTTTTGAGTGTTGACCTTGTATTCAACTACATTACTCAATTTGGTTATTACATCTAGAAATCTTTCAATGGTTTTTGGGGGTCTACTATGTGGAGTATCATATCATCTGCAAATAATGATAATTTAACTTCTTCCTTTCCTATCCTTAATCCCTTTATTTCTTTCTTTTGTCTAATTGATCTGGCTAACGTTTCCAGAATTATATTGAATAGGAGTGGTAATAATGGACATCCTAGTCTTATTCCTGATTTTAGGTTTTAAGTTTTCAGTTTTTCTCCATTTAATGAGATGCTGGCTCTTGTTTTATCATATATGGCTTTTACCAGGTTGAAGTAGAGACAATCTATTCCAATTTTTGTAGGGTTTTTATCATGAATGGGTGTTGGATTTTGTCAAAAGTTTTTTTTCTGCATCTATTGAGATGATCATGTGATTCTCGTCCTTGGTCCTGTTGATATGGTGTATTGCCTTTATTAATTTGTGTATATCGGACCATGCCTGCATTCCTGGGATGAATCCCACTTGATCACGGTGGATAATCTTCCTGATAACTTGCTGTATTCTATTTGCCAGTATTTTATTGAGGATTTTTGCATCTATATTCATTAGTAAGATTGGTCTGTAATTTTCTTTTTTGGTTGAGTCTTTCTTTTTTTGTGGTATTAGGGTCATACTTGTTTCCAGGAATGAGTTAGGGAGACTTGCTTCTTTTTCAATTTCATTGAAGAGTTTGAGGAGTGTTGGCATTAAGTCTTCCCTAAATTTCTTGTAGAATTTGGCAGTGAATCCATCGAACTGGACTTTTCTTTGTTGGTAAAGTTCTAATTACATTTTCAATTTCATTAGCTGAAATTGGGTTATTCAGCAGTTTTACATCTTCTTGATTCAGCTTTGGTAATTCATAGGTTTCTGGGAATATGTCCATTTCTTCTGTGTTATCAAATTTATGTGAGTAAAGGTTTTTGAGGTAGGTATTGATGATCTTCTGTATTTCCACAGGGTCTGTAGTGATTTCACACTTTTCATTTCTTATTGCATGAATCTGAGTTTTTTCTTTCCTCTTTTTAATAAGGTTGGTTAGGAGGTTATCAATTTTATTTACTCTTTCAAAGAACCAACTCTTTGATTCATTAACTCTTTCTATTTATTCTTAGTTTCAATTGCATTAATTTCTGCTCCAGTTTTTATAATTTTGCCCCTTCTTTGGGCTTTAGACTTGACTTGCTCTTCTTTTTCTAGAAGTTTGTGGTTTATGTGTGTCTTTTCCATTTTTCTGATGTGGAAGTGTAGTGCAATAAATTTCTCTCTGAGGACTGCTTTCATTGTGTCTCACAGGTTCTGGTAATTTGTATTTGCATTTTCCTTCAATTGTAGATTTTTAAAAATTTCTTCTTTAATTTGTTCTGTGACCCATTGATTGTTTATGAGAGTATTATTTAATTTCCATGTGTTTATGGGGTTCTTGTGGGGTTTTTTGTAATTAATTTCCAATTTTATTGCACTATGGTCAGATAATATGCATGGTATTATTTCAGTTGCTTTGCATTTACTTAAACATGTTCTGTGGACTAATATATGATCTATTTTAGAGAATGATCCATGTGCAGCTGAGAAGAATGTGTATTCTGATGTTAATGGGTGGAGCACTCCATACATATCTACTAGGTCCATTTGTTCACAAGTTTGATTCAGTTCTGTTATTTCTTTGCTGATTTTTTATTTGGTTGATCTGTCTCTTTGTGACAGTGTGGTGTTAAGGTTCCCCCATTATGACTGTATTATTGTTTATTTGGTTTTTCATGTCTCTTAAGATTTGTCTTACATTGTTCAGTGCTCCCATATTTGGTACATATAAATTTACGATTGTAATCTCTTCCTTTTGAAGCTTTCCCCTAACATGTATGCAATGACCTCCTTTATCTCTTTTGATCATTCCCAGCTTGAAGTTCACATTGTCCGCAAACATAATAGCTACCCCTGCTTTTTTTCTGGGTTCCTGTTGCATGGAGTACTGTTTTCCAGCCTTTGATTTTTAGTCAGTGAGTTTCCTTTTGAGTTAAATATGTTTCTTGTACACAGTATACTGTTGGATTTTGTTTCTTAACCCACTCTGCTAGTCTGTTTCTTTTCACTGGTGAATTGAGACTACTTACATTCATTGGTATAACTGATACGTACTGACTCGTCCCTGTCATGATATCTTTCTGTTGTTGGTTTTCTACATTTTCTGTTTAATTATTTGCCCTGCTTAGTGGTTTCCTTTTGCTGTTGTTCTTAAGATTGTAGCTATCTTTGTCTCTTTCTAGGGTGTCTTTCAGTACTCTTTGTAGAGTTGGTTTGGTGGCCATAAGTTTCTCAAATTGCTCTTTGTTATGGAAGTATCTTATTTCTCCATCAATTCTTAAAGATAGTTTTGTGGGATACATCAATCTGGGTTGAAAGTTGTTTGCTATCAGAATTTGAAATACTTCGCTGCAAGCTCATCTTGACTTGAAGGTTTATGTTGAGAAGTCTGCTGTGATTCTCATAGGCTTTCCTTTATAGGTGATCTGTTTCTTTTCTCTGACAGTTTTTAGTATTTTGATCTTGTGCTGAATTTCTGATACCCTAATTATTATATGTCTAGGTGAAGACTTATTTTGGTTATGGTTAATTGGGGTTCTGTATGTGTCACTTACCTGTGTATCAGATTCTCTTCCTATGTTTGGAAAATTTTCTGCTATTATTTCTGCAAATAGCCTTCACAGGTTATTAGTATTAACCCCTGCTTTTTCATTGACACCTATTAATCTTATGTTATTTCTCTTGGCATTATCTTGCAGCTGTTGAATTGTTGTGTCCTGGTTCCTTGTTATTTTTAAGAGATCTTTTCTTTCATGATCATAAGCTTCCATGTTATCTTCAAGGTATGAGACTCTACCTTCAGCTTCATTCTTGCAATTTTGCCAGGTGTCAATGGAATTTTTAATTTCCTGGGTTTCCCTTTGAATCTCTTTCATGCATTCTATTTGTTTCTTATTTTGTTCATTCAAAGTTTCCATCATGTTCTTATGTTCTTCTATTTTTTATCTTCATCTTCTTTAGATGCACACAGCATTTCTTTCATAACGATTCTCATTTCATTTTTTAGCTGAGATATTATTTCTGATTTGAGTTACACTATAGCTTCATGGAGTTGCTTCTTTACTTCAGTTGCTATCATTTCTGAAAGTTCAGTTGTGTGACTGTCAGTGTCTTCCATTTCAATGTTTCTTGGGTTTGTTCTCAGTGGACTGGGGGATTGAGACTGTCTCTTTCTCTTTCATTTTGTCATTTTCTTCTGGGACCTGTGTGGCTGAGCCGGCAGCTTCCTAATGGAACACTGAGCTGCATAGAGCTTCAATCCTCCAATATCCTCATGGCTAGCTGGGGCACACCCCAGATGATGGCACTGGATACCTGTGCTCTGTGTTCTGTGAAGCTGGCCATGCGTTCCCCTAATGTACTTTGTTGGGTTGCTCTGGGATGCTGTGCTGCACAAAGTTTGTAGCCTCCCTGTACCTAGCAGGGTCACAACCCTGGTGCTTGTTGTCAGGACCTAGAACCTGGCTGTGTAGTGTTCAGAACCTCTGCAACCCAGGTGGCTAGTAGAGATGCACCCCTGGGGTGTCTCGCTGGACCTTAGTCTGGCTGGATGGAGCTCAGACTCTCCGGGACCCAGATGGCTAGTTGGAGCACACCCCAGAGTGTGGCTCCACCAGGACCTTATGTCTAGTGGCAAGGAATTCAGAGCCTCTGGAGCCCGGGGCCTCAACTTCTTTTCTTAACCTTATTCCTTTGATTTCTCTCTCTTGTCTAATTCCTCTGGCTAATGTTTGCAGAACTGTATTGAATAGGAGTGGTGAAAGTGGACATCTTTGTGTTGTTCCTGATTTTAGAGTGAAAGGTTTCAGTGTTTGTCCAGTTAGTATAATGTTGGCTGTTGGTTTGTCATAGATGGCTTTTATCAAATTGAGGTAGAGACCATTTATTGTGAGTTTCTGAAGGGTTTTTATCATGAGCAAGTGTTGGACTTTATCAAAAGCTTTTTCTGAGTCTATTGAGATGATCATGTAATTTTTGTCTTTGGCTCTGTTGATATGGTACATTACATTTATTGATTTGCATATGTTAAACAGTCCCTGCATTCCTCAAATGAATCCCACTTGGTCATGATGAATAATCTTCTTGATGATTTGCTGTTTTCCATTTGCCAGTATTTTATTGAGGGTCTTTGCATCAATTTTCTTTAGGGAGATTAGCATACAGTTCTCATTATAATTGGGTCTTTCTCTGGTTTTGGTATCAGAGTAGTACTTGCCTCCAGGGATGAGTTAGGAAAATTGCTTCCCTTTCAATTTCATTGAAGAGTTTGAGGAGTATTGGCATTAAATCTTCCCTAAATCTCTTGTGTAATTTGGCCATGAATCCATCAGGATCTGAGTTTTTTTTTTTGTTAATAAGTTTTTAATCACGTTTTCAATTTCGGTAGCTGACATTGGGTTATTTAAAATTGTTATATCTTCTTGATTCAGCTTTGGTAATTCATATGTTTCTATGAATCTGTACATTTCCTCTGTGTTTTCCACCCTATATGAGTAAAGATTTTTAAAGTAGGTATTCCTGGTTTTCTGAATTTCCATGGGATCTGTAGTTATTTCACTCTTTTCATTCCTTATTGCATGAATTTGAGTTTTTTCTTTCTTTTTCTTGATAAGGTTGGCTAGAGGTTTATCAATTTTTTTTATTCTTTTAAAGGTCCAAATCTTTGACTCATTAATTCTTTGTATTGTTTTCTTAGTCTTAATTGTATAAATTTCTGCTCTGATCTTTATAATTTCCTCTCTTCTATGAGTTTTGGGCTTGACTTGCTCTTCTTTTTCTGGAAGCTTGAGGTGCAGCATTAGGTCGTTTATCTGTGCTTCTTCTGTTTTTCTGATGTGGTAATTCATTGCTATGTATATCCCTCTTAGAACTACTTTCATTGCATCTCACAAGTTTTGGTATGTTATATCTGCATTTTTATTGAATTTTAGGTGTCATTTAATTTCTTCTTTAATTTCACCTGCAACCCATTGGTTGTTCAAGAGTTTGTTACTTAATTTCCAGGTGATTATGAATGTTTTGCAGTTTCTTTTGCCATTAATTTCCAATTTCAGTGCACTATGGTCAGATAATATACGTAGGATCATTTCAGTCCCTTTACATTTCCCTAAGCATGTTCTATGGGCTAATACATGGTCTATTTTAGAGAATGTCCCATGTGCAGCTGAGAAGATTGTGTATTCTGATGTTGTGTGGAACACTCAATACACAGTAAACAGCTACTAAGTCCATCTGCTCACATGTTTGATTCAGTTCTATTATGTCTTTGCTGACTTTTTCTCTAGTTGGGTGCTTATATATATATATATATATATATATATATATATATATGATTGCTAGCTCTTCCTCTTGAATTTTCCCCTAACAAGTATGTAGTGCCTTTCTTTATCTCTTTTGATCATTTTTGGCTGAAATACACATTGTCTACAAACAGGATAGCTACCCCTGCATTTTTCTGGTTACGTGTTGTATGAAATAATTTTTTCCATCCTTTGACTTTTAGTCTATGAGTTTTCTTTTGAGTCAGATGTGTTTCTTTTATATATAGCATATTGTTGGATCCTGTTTCTTGATCCATTTTGTCAACCTATTTCTTTTTATTGGTGAATTGAGGCCATTTACATTGATGGATAGAACTGATATGTACTGGCTTAACTTTGCCATGTTATTTTCCTTTTGCTGGTTTCCTGTTTTTACCCCTTCTTTAATTGCTTGCCATGCCTGGTGGTTTCTTTCTGTTACTGTTCTGGGATTTGTAGTCATTTTTGTCTCTCTCTAATATGCCTTTCAGCATTCTTTCTAGGGTTGGCTTGATGGAGATGAATTTCTTCAGCTGTTCTTTGTCATGGAAGTATCTTATTTCCCCATCAATTTTGAAATAAAGTTTGCAGGCTACATCAATCTGGGTTGAAAGTTGTTTTCTTTCAGGGCTTGAAATACTTCACTTCAAGCTTGTCCTGACTTTAGGGTTTGTGCTGAGAAATTTGTAATGATTCTAATGGGCTTTTCTATAGAGGAGTTGTGTCTTTTCTCTAATGAATTTTGGGATTCTGATCTTAGTCTGAATTTCTGGCATCTTAATTATTTTATATCTGGGTGGGTATAGATTTATTTTGGTTATGATTGTTTGGCATTCTATATGCCTTACTTATCTGTATATTTTATTCTTTTCATGTTTGGGAAATTTTTCACAATTACTTTGGTGAGTAATCTTTTTATGTCATTTGTGTTGCATTTTCATTGAGGCCTATCTGTCTTGCATTTCTTCTCTTTACAGCATATTGAAGTTGTTGAATTGTTATTTCATGCTCCCTTGTTATTTTTAAAAGTTCTTTCCTTTCATGATTACTAGCTGAGATCCTGTCTTTGAGGTCCAAGAGTCTATCCTCAGCTTCATTCAAACGGTTTCACCAGTTTCCCCTGGAACTTTTTATTTCCTGGATATCTCTTTGAATTTGTTTCATGAATTCTGTTTCTTTCCTATTTTGCCCACTCAAGGTTTCCATCATTTTTTCATTTTTCTGTATTTTTTAATCTATGTCTTCTTTAGCTCTGCTGAGCAACTCCTTTATTAAGGTTGTTGTTTCTTTCTTTACCTGAAAGATTACTTCTAATCTGACTACTTCTAGAGCCTCATGGATTTGTTTCTCTATTTCACTTGCTATCTTTTCAGAAATTTCAAATGTATGACTACCAATGTCCTCTATTTCGATGTCTCCTGTTCTTTTTCCTGATGTACTGGATGTTTGAGATTACATTTTGATTTTTTCTTTTGTTGTTTTCACCACTTGACTTAATATTTTGGAATTCTCAATTGCACTAGTCTCAACTGACCAGTGTTTGTGTCTTAGGGTTCTACTGTATGACCGATATTTGTCTAATTGCTGTATCCCAAAATAAAGGGGAGGGGCCAGTCGTCCGAATTCCTCCTGCAGGGCTGTTGTCCTATATTATTACTAGGCTATCTAGCCTAGGAGTATTGATGTAAGCTTACCCTTAGATCCAACTGCTACTGTGGCTTTAGGCTGTTTCAGGCTGCCAAATCTACCTGGCTATAGCGTGTGCCTCAGTTGGGACCCTACCTTGTCCTGGAGGGTCTTCTAGGCCCTTTCATGTTCCTCCAGGTTTGGGGAAGTCTTGGCATTCTCTTCAACCCAGCCATTGTTATCAATATAGAAGAAGGACTCACCCACACTCTTGCTGGGCTCACCAAGCTCCCACAGCTGGAGTTGAGGGTTTGCTCCTGCTACTATTTACCTGCTGTGGTCCTTTATTTGATGGGGAGACTCATAATACTGTGACAGTACTGCTGAGGTTCTCTGTGAGGGTAAGGGGTTGCTGAGGCTTCTAGCAGCCTACCAGGGTTCTGCAGGTGATGAAAGTGGTCACTGGTGCTCTGTGGGCTGTTGAGGTCTCTAAGGTAAAGGGGAGTGGTGATTGATGATCCTGCCAGCCCCTGAGGTCTCCTGGGTCAATCCTTTTAAGTCAAAAATAAGTTATTATGTACCTCATTTTAATATTGAAAAATATAAGATACATTAATCTACAAATTGTATTTATGTTTTAAAGTTTTTTCCATAACTCGCTCTTTTAATGTGATTTCCTTCTGTTTCTCCCCACTCTCTGATTCACATTTTTTAAAATAACTCAGCCACTAATGTATTTACATTTCTCTAAATGATAGATAAAAAGTTTCTTTCAATAATAACCTTCTTAAGAGAGTGAAGGATGACTGGCTAAGTGTGTACAAATCTTTAGATGTTACTTTATCTCTTGGATCACCTCATGCATTTTTGTTGAATCTACCACCAAAACTTTCCTTACATGGGAAACTCATTAATGACGGCAGATGCCTTTGTAGATACTGTCTGACCTGTGTGCAGTGTATGCCTCCTGACCACCACTCTGGTGCTGGTCACCTATGTCTATGCTTTTCTTGTTGTACCAGGAAATAAAAAAAAACCCAGCATTTTGCAAGTGTTTGTTGTTTATATGGAAGGTGCAGTTTCAATCTTAGCAAAGAAGGGTATGAAGAATCAGAAAGTCAGTCCTTCACCCACATTATGAAAAGTAGGAATAAAAAATCAAACAGAGAGATTAATACTGCAGTCATTAGCTTTATATTAGGAAAAATGGTGTGAGCCACCCTACCAGAACGAATGTGTGTCCCTTTCAAGAAAGTGTGAAAATGCAGAACCCAGTCTGTTAGGCAGGAGAGATGTTTCAATTTTGTTATAGGCCACCAGTTTGAGACATTTGGGTATTGGGTAGAGTTGGAGTATGACAAGAGTGACTCTGTCTTATTTCTGGTATGAGAAAGTTAAACTTGTTTTCAAAGTGAACACCAAAATTAATGCAATATTGTAAGAATTCACTACATACAGACCTGAATGAATGACATTTATTACCCATGCTTGCTAGATTTCAAATAATAAAAATCATTTTAACAAAACTACTTTTAATACCCTTTACAATAGATGATTGTCTCTCTTGGTTTTAGCAAAGCATAAATCATCCAATGGAAGACAGTTTGTTGAATATACCAGACCTTTAAAAAGTTAAATAGTATGATTGCATCAATTTGGAATTTGCATAGTGTCTTATTCCTTATTTAAGTTCATTTTTCTTTTATATGTATGGTCTTCTTCTGATGTCAAAGTCAAAACTGAGTGTACTACATCATTTATGAAGTCTGCTTATTTGTAAGCTTGCCACAAGGAACCCCATCTAGCTTCACTAATTTTTCCGCAGGAGTTAGAATAAACTACATATGAGAATAGAAATTTCATAGAGAGAAAAGGAAAAAAAATAGCATGGGAGTTTCTGACTTACAAACATTCTATCATGTTGGAAATTGAAGAAAGAGGATTCATTCTAAATGGTATTACACTAAATCTAACAAGACTTGGTTGGTCTCAGAAAGGTAAATGAGAGTTTGACTTTTCAGAACAGGAAGGGTTATTAAATATCAGGAGTAGAGATTTTTCTGTAGCTTGCTATATCCTAGAAGAGGCAGGGTTTGATGGGTTGCTCCTTTTTTGTCAAACTGTGGTCATAAATGTCCTCACAAGATTAGGGTAGTTGTTATAATAAATAGTTTCTCATCATCAGTTTCAACCAAGCTTCTTTAAAGCTTCATACTTTCAGCTGACACCTGCTAATCATGTGATCATCATCAGTCACTTCCTAGTCCTTACCACTTCCTGCATTAGGTTTGTACAGCATCATAATTTTTTCTACCTTTCTACAACATTCCCTGTGGTTTTGCCAAGGGTTTATTATTTTCATCTCCCTCCTGAAATAGAAGCATCTGAGAAATTCAGACCTTGGTTATTGGCTCTTGCTGATCTTTCCCACCTCATTTATCTTTCCTCAACTAGTACATTGAGAGAAGAAATGCTGATTATCAGTATGATTGAATTAAGGTGAGTTTTATTTATTCTCATTCAACAAACCTAGAGTAACATGTCTGGCAGCCTAAAATAGCCCAATGTCTAAGACTGAAATTCCTGAACAAAAATATTTTCTGAAACTCCTTTTCTGTACACTGCCACGCTGAACCTGTGTTCTTTATTTTAAATATTTCAATCAATAATATCCTTTAATATCATCTGTCTTACAAATTTTACCTTGCTTTATAATTTCTTTGTGTGAAATTTATAGCTCATGATGCATACTATGCTTCATTCCAATTCCTGCCCAATTTCACTTTTTTCAAGATAGAATTTTTTATTTCACAATAAAAGGTAATACTTAATAGAATATTTACTTGTGACAATAGAATTATCCATATATATTTTAAAATACAGCAGAAAGGACATGTAGTCAGCAATTCATAGCAACCAAGAGACTTTCACCCAACTGGATGGTGGGCATAGATTAATTAGCCAAAAGTGTTCCACAACCACAAATGAATTTACTGCAAAACCCCTGCACAATTAAATCATTATTAGTTAGGAGATTTATTGTTAATAAAGTTATTTTGGAGCCGGGCGTGGTGGCACACGCCTTTAATCCCAGCACTCGGGAGGCTGAGGTAGGCGGAGCGTTGTGAGTTCGAGGCCAGCTTGGGCTACACCGCGAGCGTAAGGCCGGCCTGAGCTACATAGTGCGACCCTGCCTCAAAAAACCAGGGCTGGGAGTTTGGCTCAGTGCCTTAAGTGCCTGCCCTGGCAAGCGCGAGGTTGTGAGTTCAATCCCCGGTGCCGCAAAAAAAAAACAAAAAAACAAAACAAAACAAAAAAAAAGTTATTTTGTACTTCCCGGTGAGTTGAGTGGAGGTAAATAACCTGTTTTTGTGTTGGAAGGATTGAATTTAAAGTTAGCTGAAATCTGCAGTCACGTTCATAGTAAATTGTGCACATGCAATGAAAGCCATCTTTTTATTCATTTGATTAATCATTAATGAGCTCAGTCCTATTAAAAATCTATCCCAGGAAATCCTCCCCTCCCGTGTCACAGTTCTGAGTCAGATAACTGTACAAATGCTTTCCTTCTTTAAGGAACTATATTATCAATCCACAGCTTATGATTGGATGTCTCTTTCCTAAGTCCTATCTCCTCTGGGAGGGGGGATGTTACAGAAATGAATCTAGCATGCCACTTATTTGATTCTAGAGATTGACCACTCTTCTAAATAGCTTTTGACCATTTATGATGACATTTTTCGATAGTGTTCTTTTCTTATCATTTGCATAGTATATTTACTTACTACAGATATTGTCTAAAAATGAGATGGAATAGATTCCCAAGTTAATATTTTGCTTGTGAAAAGTAAATGTGGAGAAATAATTTTAGAGTACTTAAAAATACAATTGAAATCTTCAGAGGTATCAACCAGTTTAACAAAAAGTCACTCCGTCAGAAGGAGTATTTCCACATCAATTATAATTTCCTGGAAATGACAAGTTTCACAATAAGAAAAAAGTAACAGGAAAGTTGCAAGAAAAAACACCGAAGAAATGTTATAAATTTTAAAACATTATAAAGCAAAATATAATTCAAAGTAAATTTAAATGTATATTTGATGTTTTGTCAAGAAAGTTTAATATTCTACTAATATAAATGCTTTCCAAAATTTTCTATAAAGGGGAAGTGGGGCCAGAAATGTAGTTTATTGGGAGTCACTTGTCTTCAGTCCTCATACCCCCCACATACACACATAAGTTGAGGGGTATGTATGTGACTGTACATGTATACTTGCTTAATCAGAAACTAAGGCTATTACCTGGTTGAACAGTGATTTCAAATTATTTTACATAATACAATTGATGAATTTTAAATTTAATTTCTGATCTAAATTAATAAAGATAAATTTAGTGTTTAAATAATTGTAATTGTCAATCAAGACCAATAAATAGCATTTAAATTTGTTTACTATAACTTGACACATAGGCATATGTTATTGAATTAACAGCTAAAAGAAAAGTATTTCCATACTTCACTATGGTAAAAAATATCAACTGCTTTGCAGATTTCAGAGTTTTGTAATTTTTTGCTGCTACATCTTTTCCAATGTAAAGGAAACTTTTGCTTGATTCTGCCGGCCCTCATAAAGACATTGTTGGATAGGAACCATTTATATGGCACTAGGTCACATGTTAACAGGCCAAATAAAATAAACCATCCAATATAATTGCTAGAGATTGATTCTGTTTTATCACAATCCTTTTATACTTCTCAATAATTTATTCCAATTCTTTCATAAACTGAATACTTGCTTTTACTTGATTCTAAGGTTTCTATAACATTCTGGCCATTTTAAGCACAGTTTCTTGAGTAGTGTCTACTTTTAGTACTGTCTATATCAAAGGAATAAAAGTGAAAATTCTACTGAAAGTTGATTCACACTCTGCTGCCAGTATTCATTCTAAGTGGAGAAACTAATTCAAAAGTGTTTATGATTCTGTTCAACAAAATATATACGGGTCCTTTAGGATTATTGTTTATCTTCCATTTTACAAATCCTGGAAAGAATGAGAAAGATAATCTTTGTAAATGTGGTAAGGCAGCTTATCATTTAATACTCTTAAATTTTGAGAAAATGCAGGATGCAAGCAGGAAGGAAGGGCATCAAACCTGCTTGAGATGGGCAGTCCACGCACAGTGGAAAAGCGTCAGTCTGCATTTGAGATTAAATCAAGCATTCATGTGGGAATGATAAAGTCTTATAAAATTTTCAAAAATCATAACTGACAAGTAAAATATTTATAATACGGTATTGTAATATTTAAAATTAAATACATGAATGGAATATGATTGCAGGGTAGAAATGTTGATTTTTATTAAAAATTGGAGACGGTGTTAGACTATATAATCTCCTGTTTATTCAATAATAAAATACAGTTTAATAACCCTCAATGAAAATAAATGAGTCATAAACATGTATGTGATTATGCCTTTAGATTTAAATTTTGCAGTATTCTTATATATAATTACATTCACCTTTATTTGTTTTTGTTTTTTTAGATGAGGCCTTGTTATGTAGTTCAGACTGCCCTTAAACTCACCTAGAGTATTATTGTATTTCCCTAACAATACAAATTTTCTAAAATATGTTAAAATGTGTGAATGACTAAGAAATTAGTTATATGATTTTCTAGCGTCAGTTTTATGCAGCAATGATTGTTTATATACACATTCATAGAACACTTATGGTACATCTTCATCATTAGTGTGTAGCTTCTCTTGATGAGCAAAAAAAATTGCAATGCAAAACCAGAAATACTGTTTAAACTAGGTTGTACGTATGCACCATAGTAATCTTTTATTAATACTATTACTAATATTTGTAATGTTTAACTGTATATATAGAGGACATTTAAGTTTATAGAAAAAAGATGAAAATACAGACTTGCTTTAACTTCTTTATCCAAATATGCGGACTGCTCAGTATTAAAATCCCACTCTACAGATGTTTGTTAAAACCAATGAATCTATACTGACACATTACTATCCCTAACTACATGTTCACATTAGTGTTTCTTGTTTGCACTGTGAATTCTGTGTGTTTTTTTAAAAAGTAGAATGACCTGTGTCCACCATTATAGAATCACCCTGAGTAGATTCACTGACCTAGAAATCCTTTGCTCTGTCTCTACATTTCTATCGATAACCTCCCACTCTTTAACTGGCTCAGTAATTTTACCTTTTCCAAATATCACACAGAGGGAATCATAAAGTACATAGTCTTTTTACATTTGCTTTTTTCACATACTAGTACCCATTTTGGATTCTTATGTGTCTTTTTAAAGCTTGATGTCTCATTTCTTTGTCGCACTCATGTATCTGTGTGTGTGTGTGTGTGTGTTTACAGCCATTTACATCAGTCCTAAGAAAAGTTTGTGATTATCAACAAACTGATTATCTAGTTATATGGAGATGCAAAAGACAGATAATAACCAACAAAATATTAAAAGAGAAAAGATGGAACTATGAAGCTACTAAATTCAAGACTTACTTTAAAGCTGTGATATTTGTGACAACCTAGCATTGGGAAAACAGTGAAATACATACATGAAATAGAAGGAAGAAGTCAAGACCCATATAAATATTACACAGTAGTATATACCACAATGAATTGATTCATAGTCAACTGAAGTATGTAATAGTTTGTTTCTTAATTTCAGCAGTTACAAAAGACTTGTCATTAGCATTCACGTGTAAATTTTTTTGTATGGACCCAGAGCTTTCAGACTACTTAGGCTAATACCAAATGCATGAGGTTTTTTTCTTTGTCTGTTTGTTTGTTTATTTTGTACTGAGAATCAAAATCAGGATTTGATGCTTGCCAGACTATATCCCCGGCACTAAGTACAAGCTTTAAAATTTAGGAGATTGTTTTTAATTTTCTTGCATAGGTTTCATAAAAATACATTCTTTATAGCAAATAAACATGGATGAATGCTTGACACAGGTTTAGGTTAAAACATGAAGCTAATTTAGGGTTGTAGATGGGAATAGTGCATAATCTCTGAAAGATATCTGAAAGGGCCAAGTTCTCCTATATTGAACTTGTTTGTTTGTCTCTTTATTGGCCTGAGATTGAACCCAGAGACTTTACTACCAACTGCATTCCCTGCCCACTTTATCTGCTCTTTATCTGTTTTTTAAAATTTTTTTTTAAATACAAGACTTTGTTTACCTGCTAACTTGACCAGACTGAGCATCAACTTGAGATCCTCCTCCCTCCACCTCCCAGAATTTTTGGGTACAGGTGTAGCCATTTTGGCCAGGTTATTTCTTAGCTTTGACCATAGCAAATTAAAGAGACAATTACGAAATATTAGAAAAAATATTCCCTGCTTCAAATAGTATTTTATAGTTTAAAGAAACAAACTCAAGAACGAAGGACATAGCGCAGTGGTGCAGCACCTGCCTGGAAAGTACAAGGTCCTGAGTGTGATTCCCAGTACCCGCCTCTCCCACAAAAAAAAAAAGAGAGAGAGAGAGAGAGAGAGAGAGAGAGAGAGAGAGAGAAACAAATTCAATGTTTAACAGATTCTCATTCAATATTTCCTGTTCTGTAGCAAATGAATTAATAATTAGAATCACAATTCTTTGTTTTACATGTTTTCAAAAAGATGAAATGATTAAAATGGTAGAGTTTATGATCGGTTACTATGGATTCATTTGACTCAAAGGAATACAGTTATATAGTTTTTATTCTTAAAGAATAATTGCCACAAAATATAAAATTGAAAAATTTCATTGTAATTAATGAATGACACAGTTTACAACATTGACTCTTATAATTACAGAGAAACTTCAAAATGTGACTTTGGTTAAAGCACTGCAATTAAAATAATTCAAATATATTCACAGTCATGATGGAAATGTTTTAAAAAGTATGAATATGTTTTGAAGACAACACTTTCATGCAGGTACCAGTTACACATCGGGCTTTATAGTAAGTGCATGTAAATTTCAAGATCTGCTTTGACTGCAGTATAGCTGAAATTGTATAACATATCTATAATATAACCAAATATTGTTTATTCTAACAGATTAATTTTATAAGTACCAGAAGAAAAATGATTAAACCAAAATTCATTTTTACTGCATATTTGTATTCTGATCAATTACTGAAACTCACCTCTGAGACCACACATATATATTCATATGTATGCATATTATAAATAGCTTTTTGACAAATGAACAGTTTTGATTCCACAAATTACAAAAGAAAACTTGAGAAGGCCCACACAGAGGCAAATAGTCTATTTAAGCTATGATAAACTTTTCCTTGAGATTTTTGGCCGTCCGAAAAGTGTCTTATGAACTATAAGTCTTAAAAGGGAAAACTGAATCAAGAAATAATGTTTTTTGAAACAATGACATATTTTGTATTGTAATGAATAAGGTATTCTACATTTTATGTCAGCATCTACTCATAGTTCATGAAGCCATCCAACAAATTGTTAATGAATATCTTACAGCTCATCCTGGAGGAATTGTGCATTTGCTTCCAGACACCTGCAATCAAATGAATATCACAATGAAATAAGTCACATACATATGTTTTGTTTCTCAGTACATTTAAAAATTATTCTATACTCTCTACACTGTATTTTACTAAGTGCATAACATCATCCTGTCAAAAAAATCTTAATTATAAAATATTTAATTACCAAAAATTCTAATGATAGTAGAATTCCAGTTGGTTGCATTCATTTTGCTGGTGGAAGGTCTTATTGCTAATGATGGTTGACTAATCACATTGGTAGACGCTAAAGATTGAGGATTTGTCAGTTTAAAAAATCTGTAACAAAGATATTTGCTATATTGACTAGAACTTCTTTTATAAAAAAATGTCTTGGCAGCATGTGATGAAATTCGGCAGAGTTTTACTCACAATGAATTTGTGTTCAAAACTGAAATCAATCCTTTCAACCCCTGCTTCTACTTCATAGATTAAGTATGTGAAATACTTTATATCCACTGTTGTCATTTCAAAAATTTCCACAGCATCTTGTGAGCGATGCTTTATTTGCTCATGCATAAAAAGCAACACTTCATTTGGAGATATTTTACCTTGAGATTCTAGAAATTCAGTCACACCTTCAGATTCCATTTCTTACACTAGTTCTCTTGTTGTCTTAACATATCTGTAATTCCTCCTGTGAAATTTTCAAACCTCAGAGTAACCCATGTGAGTGAATCAATTTTTCCTAGCTCATATTAATGTTAATATGCTGACTTCTTCATATGAATCCCAAAATTCTTAGTGGGATTTAGAATAGTGATCCATTCATTTTATTTTGTCCAGATCCATTAATGGAATTCTTATGGATAGAGTCAATACCCTCATGAAATGCAGTTTTTAAATAATAGGGATGGAAGCAGAAAAATTACACCTCTATTCATAAACTGCAGATTTAATGTATTATTTGCACAAAATCCATCATTAATATCATTGCATAATTCCCTTAGAACACCTGGGTGAATAAGTACATTGTTGGTGATGAGTTATGGTTTGAAATAAATGCTTTTTCTTAGAAGTCAGTCTCAATAGTCAATTACAACTAGTTATGTACCACCAACTACTTCATGTTATGGAACTTATAAAGGCTATATTTAGTATGATTCATCAGCACCCTAGGATTTTAGAAGGGTAAATGTGTATCACCTTTAATTTAAACTTACCAGCTGCGTTGGAGATGTAGCTGAGGGGACAGCTGCATCGAACACAGTCATACTCAGTTTGTCTTCCTAAGTTTGAAGCCATGCAGAGACTTCTCCTTTTTAATCATGCAAGTCCTCAGTGGCATTTGCTTTCAATATAAGATGACAGGATTAAGTCGGAAATTTGTTGTTTAGTGTGGCCAGCTTCATTAACTTTCTCAGCCAGATCTATTGGATGGCTTGTCTTGGCTTCTGCATCAGTAATTCTTCTGCTGCTGTGCACTTTTATGTGATGAAGATAGCTTCTTTCATTAAGCCCCATGACCAGCCTTCTGCTATTGCCATTTTTCTTTATTCTGCAGCATCTTTACCTTTACAACCTCCATAAGAATCTAAGAGAGAGCCGGGTGTGGTGGCTCAGGCCTCTAATCCCAGAACTCAAGAGTCTGACATAGGAAGAGCATTGTGAGTATGAGGCCAACTTGGGCTACAACATGAGCACAAGGCCGGCCTGAGCTGCATAGTGTGACTCTGCCTCAAAAAACTAGGGCTGGGAGTTTGGTTCAGTGGCTTAAGAACCTGACTGGCAGGCACAAGGTTGTGAGTTTGATTCCCTGGTGCCATCAAAAAAAAAAAAAAAAAAAAAAAGCAACCAAAGAGTGTTAGGTCCTTGCTCTGCACTATGTTGTGACTTAAAAGAATATCATATCTGTTTGCACTTACCTAGAAAAAAACTTTCTCAGTATTAGCAGTAGGTCTATTTTGTTGGCTTAGCATTTGTGGGTTATCTGGAGTAGCACTTCTAAATTGCTTTTGAAACAGTTTACTTTGTTTTCATAAATTAGCTGTTGGGCACAAGAGCACTGTCTTTCAGCCTATCTTGTCTTTTGACTTATCTTTCTCAGTAATCTTAACCATTTCTGACTTTTGATTTAGAGTAGGATGTAAGTGTCACTCCCTTTATCTTAAAAAGTTAGAGGTCATTGCAGGGTTTCTGATTGGCCTAATTTCAATAGATGTGTGTCTTAGGTAATAAGGAGGCTCATGAAAAGGAAGAGAGACAGGGAAATGAGAGGTCAGTAGAGCATTTAAACCCCATACAACATTTACTGTTTGCTTTTACAAGGATGCAACTGGGGTACCCAAAGCAATTGCAGTAGTAGTACCGTAATTACTGATCACAGATTTCCACACAAATATAATAAAATGAAAGAATTGAAATATTTGTAAAATTGTTAAATTATGACTCAGAGACTCAAAATGAGTGTATGTTGTTAGAAATAGATCAATGCTAAACTTTCTGGTCATAGTAATGCCATCAACTTTCAATTTATAAAACATCAAAATATGTAAAGCACAATAAAGCAAAGAACAATAAAATGAAATATGCTTTTTTTTGAGGTCAGCATTCAGCAATGTTTAAAGTAACAGTAAAATAATGTGAATTTGTATTGTCAAAGATACAATGAATATTCTTATCATATTGAAGGTATATTCACACCAATCTTATTCTAGTGAAGATTTTAGTCTTCAACTCTCCTCAGTCTTTCTGTATTTCTCTTCCTCTATCTCTATATTCATCTTTCTTTTATCTGTCTGTCCAACTATCTATCATCTATCTATATCTATCTATCATCTATCTATCTATATCTATATCTATCTACCTATCTATCATCTTCTATCTATTCATCTGTGTCAAGTTTCATAAAACTCTAAGCATGGTTATCATCAATTATCTATGTTTGCTTTAATATATATCTTCTTTCATTTTCTCCTTGCTGAGACAAAATACCCAACACCCAAAATTAGAGGAGGCAAGGTTTATTTTTAGTTCACAATAAGTAGAGTGTTCAGTCCATAATCAGCTGGCTCTAAGGCAGGGTGGCATGGCAGAGGGGCATCACAGAGGAGAAACACTTCATGGAAGACAGAAAGCAGCAAAGTGGCAAAGTAGCAAGTGACAAACATCAAGCAACCATCATCAACAACAATAGCCCTCTTTCTGTCCCTTATATTTAATCCAGGATACTCACACCCAGGATGAAGAGTCCCATTATTCACACCCAGAACAATACCAATCCAATCAATAAACTAATTTAGTAATCACACACCGTTTGTCTTAATATCACACACTTAATTTCAGTATCACACATCTAGGTCAAGTCATCTCTGAAAAGATCAGCTATGACTGCCTGAGGCTTTCAGGAGGGCATCTGGACACAAACTGTAGCCTGTATTACATGAATTACTAGCAAAAAGTTCCTAGCTGAAGAATAGTCTTCCTTGTTTCCCTTACACTTTTAAAAACTATACAAATCTAATATTCAGTGTGAAGTTTAAAGTATATTTGTGCACTTTTATACTAAAATATTAAATTGCTATACACAAATGGTGAAGATTGGCTTGCTGTTATGACTGAAATCTGATGAGTTTCATAAATATGTTTATATACCATAGAAGGAAAATAAACTACCCTAAAAGGCTCATGAGGAAAAGACAGGAAACCAACCAGATGTTGCTATACAAAATCATTTCAAATCAAAACTTCCAAATTTTCATATTTGTTATTGTTAGTTTTATTTCACCTTTCAATTGAATGCTGTATGTATTATATTGAACTTCTTATAGGAGATGGAATATAGTAAGCATGAGTGTTTTGTATAAATATGTTATAACATTTATCAATACCCTGAACAAAAGTGTTGTGTTCAACTTGTGATCCTGAATGAACAATTATTTAGAACAGAAGAATCAAACATAAAAAAATCCTAAAATATTTAATAATAAACAATAGAAGTACTTAAATTTCCAATTATTGAAGTACTGCACGATTGTCAAATTACTGAGTGAATTATTACTACTTTGCAAAAGCAGTGAATTTCTGAGAATTTACATTTACCTAACAACTATATTATAAATGATAAGCATTTTTGAGTGTCTTATGACAATTTTAAATGCCAAAATACAAAGCATATATTCTTATAGATAAGTATACCAGCACATAAACTGAGGATTTTTAACAGAATTAAGCAGAATGGCTGAGAAAAAAGCAGCAAAGTATACTAAAATATTTGGGGATATACAAAAGAATATGATGATATAATGACTTTGTATTCTTAGGGGAAATTATTTATTCAACTGAATATACATTTATATAAAAATGTAAATAATTATAAAAGCTAAGTTGTACTGAATGATTAATATAGCTCAGGCATCTAATTGTTTTACATGTTCAATTTATTCACTTATTAAAACCTCTGATATGGATGCTATCAGTTTTGTGCACTCAGCTTGTTGAACTATGGGGAAAACAATAAATTAGTACTTAGTAACTTTAGAATTTGAAGCAAGACTTTTTGGGATAATTATACTATATTTTAATTTCATAAATGAATAGGAACAAGAGATCAAAGAGAAAGAACTAAGTACTTGATACTAGTAAAACCACACATGTACATTCTCAGTGCCCTAAGGGGCTTGTTGCATATTTGATAAGTTTAAAGATGGCAGAAAATTATGTAATGTTAAGCTAAATAAGCAAGCAAGACCCCGACACAAAAACTACATATCATTTCCATGTTCATATGCTCATCAAGGAGGAGTAGCAATCCCTGAAAACTTTGCAAGAGCAATAATTTAGCCACTGCAAAATTATATTGTGAATGAAATAAGATACATTAATGCAAATATATCTTATGTAGACACTTAGGAAAATTATAATCATTACTGTTGATTTTGTATTTTAATTTGAAATGATATTAGTATTTTGGGTTTTTTTGTTTGCTTCATTATTTATGTGTTAGTCTTTTTAAAAATGATTTGGTATAAATTTTTTGTATGTTTCCAGTGCACAGCATTTAGCATATGGTTTGCAGTGCACAATGAGTTGGTACATGTGCATTGCGCATCTTGATTCTTTTTTCGTCTCCTTTCCCCAATTCCTTCTCCCCTCCCTCCCTCTCTTGATCCCCTTCCTATGTGAGAAACACCTTTCTCCATCCTTCCTATTCTCTGTCTTTTAGTTTGCTCTTTACTTATAATTTGGGATTTTCATACAAGAGAAGCTACATGTAATATTTCAGCTTGTGTGTCTGATTTATTTCATGTAGAAATCTAACTCATTTTAATTTTGAAATCTGCATCCTTGTAAAATCATCACTCATCTGGAGTAGCTTTTTCCATTGATGCTCTCACACTAAAGGTCAAGATGATGCCTTGCTGTCTGCCTGGGATTCCCATGCTCTGGAGGGCTGGATGATTAAGGCAGGAAGATCATAATTTCAAACTCAGTCTGACAGTTTAGAGACCTGGAGGAACCCTGTCTGACAAAATAAACAGATAATCAAACAGAAACAAATGAAGTAAACAAATAAAAGTTCTTGATCTGTAGCTCAGAACAAAAGTCCTCTGTTCAGTTCCCACTATCAAAAAAGAAAAATAAATAAGTCATGGAATGCTAACTACATTAGAGGCAGTTAGTCAATTAAAGACAAATTTGCTTTCAAGTTATTAAAATTCACTTGACAATCTGGGCATTGTAGAACAAGCCTGTGATACCAGCACTCTTTAGGGTGAGGCAAGATCACTGCAAGTTTGACATCAGCCTGAGGTAGTTAGTAAGTTAAAAACCAACCTCAACTACATAGTGAGACCTTGTCTTAAAACAACAAAAGAAAATACAAGTGACGGAAATAGTAGAGTAGTTTTCTGAGTATTGTGAACCATGTTCTTAAAACACAGGGGCAGTAACAGTGGTGTTTAGTGCCTAATACACTTTAGGGAACAGAAGCTCAGGGAAATGAGATCAAACTCAATGCTGTACTTTCTTAGAATATATTTAGCAATTATATATGATTTCTAGAAATTAAAGAGCAACTTCATGAGTAGAAAGAAATGCCATGATTAAATATTATAATGAAAGTTATAATGTATTACAAATATAAAATATTCATTGTGGGCTAATAATAAGTTTCCATGTCTATAAATCAATAAGCGCAGAAGATCTAGAAATATATGTGAAGGTACATAAACAGCTTTCTCAGTATCTAATATTAAACAAATAAAATTTTAGTAAAACTGTCCATATGGAAACAGATTAATTAATAAATTAATTATAAATTATAAATTAATAAATCTGATTTGGATCTAACAAATTCAAGATATATAGTTTTGGCAAGCACACATGATGGGAAAGTAACTACAATTAAAAACATTCTGGCTTCCAGTACAAATGACAAACAAATGAAAATGTAATACCTTAAAATATTATGTTACTTAGATAAGAGATTAATACAAAAATATGATTAGTTCTCTTATTTTAAATACTTAAAGTAGAAATGAGAGGAAAATAATTGTAATAAATTAATCCCATAAAATTTATTTCATAAATTATTTCTAAAATAATACACCTCTCGAGATAGATGAAGATATTAGAAAAGTTCAGATGATTTACAATAGAAATGATGCAGAGGATATTATAATAAATGTTATTAATTTGAAAATGATTATTATAAAACACAGTGAGCATGCCTTAATAGAGATGTATATATAAATATATAGATGGAATAGAAAATATTCTAATACATAGAAAGTGCTTGAGAAATTTTCAAATTCTGTATAGTTTTATTTTTAATAAAACTAAACTTTATCACAAAAAATTTGACAGAGATAATTTACTTAGCAAATTTAACCAAATATTTAAGACAAAAAAGAAAAAAAGTAGCCTCTAAATTTCAAATCTCAAAAAATAAATTTTCAATATTTTTGAGTTTCTTGTGAGATTTAACATAACTCTAATAATAAAATCTGATGGCTTTTCCAATTAAAATTAGGCACTGGCAAATCTCTTGCTTACGAATGTATATATAACTTCTTAAATAAAGATTATTTTTAAATCAAATTTAAATATTTATGTGACAAGAAAGATATAGAATGACAAAATTCTGTTAGTTATTGGAGGATATTTCTACTTTTAACATTTATTGATCAAGTTATTATACTTTGCAATTAAAAAATCATAGTAAAATATATATGTGCATATCAATAGAAATAGAAAATTCTATCTGTAAAATTCCATTTCTCTTGATACAAAGCTTAACTGGCAAGGTAGAAGGTGGCTTTTTAGAAAAATCTTAATGTAACATCAACACAAATCTACAACCAAATTCTCTGAGACTTTCCTGTGAAGTGGGTGGTGGGGATAGCATGTCCTATTCAACATTATAGTAGAGTTTCTGGTTAGAACCCTATGGCAAGAAAAATAAAGTCATAAAATAAAATAAAGAAATATCGTAACACTCACATTAATGATATTCAACCTATTTGAGTAGGTACAACATATCTGAGCCAGAAAATTCAGAAGATTCTCTAAAATGATAAATAATATTCACTTAAATTATTATAAATCAAAAAGTTTAATTGTATGTTTTTGACAATCACAATGGGCTTTTATTTTTACTTAAAATTTTTTTTATTACGTTTATTGGTGCAATTTAGATATACACAATGATCATATTCATCATAGAGAATCTACCCAGGCATGACATAACCTGTCTTCTGTATGTATGTATGTATTTATTTATTTATTTATGTTTTGGTACCAGGGATTGAATTCTCAACCTTGCATCCACCAGGTAGGCACTTTTAGGCCACTGAGCTAAAGCTCTGGCCCTATTTTTTGAGACAGGGTCTCACTATGCAGTTCAGTCTGGCCTTGAACTCACTTTGTAGACCAGGTTGGTCTCCAACTCACAATGATCCTCCTGCCTCAGCCTCCCAGAGTGCTGGAGTTAAAGGCATGCACTATCATGCCCCACCTGTTTCCTCTTTGTATCTTTTCATTTCCCTCCCATCCCTTCAACCTCTCTTCCTCTCTTCATTTACAAAGCTTTGTTATCATTTTTCTTTATCTTTTTTCCCTTTCTTTTCCCCCTCACCCATTCTTAGTATCCCTTTCTTCTAAATGGTTTCTTCCTATTTCACTATATCTATTATACACTTCAGTGCTAATCTACCCTTGTAAATTCTCACACTGAAGGAACAATGCAATTTTTACACAAGTGTGTCTGATTTAGATCACTTAAATGTATGGTTGCAAAGTGTTTCCATTTACCTAGAAATGTCTCAAGTTTGTCCTTCTTTATAACTGAGTTGTACTCTGTTGTGTAAAAAAAAATGTTTTTTATTCATTCCTTGGTTGATGAGCAGTTGGGTTGTTACCAAGATTTCACTATTACAAACCGTACTGCTGTAAACATGGGTGTGCATATGTCTCTGATGTATGATGCTTTTAATTCTTGTCACAGGATTCCTAGAGGGGAATAGCTCTGTCCAATGGAACCTCTAATCCTAGTTTTTGGGGAAATCTCCATGCTGATTTCTACAGTGGTTGCATCAGTCTGCACTCCCAACAACAGTGGAGAAAGGTTTCTTTTTTCACACATCCCTACCGGTGTTAGACATTAGTGAATTTCTCTATAATTGCCATTCTTTGGGAGTGAGATGGAATCTCAGTGCTGTTTTAATTTACATCTCTCAAATGATAAGTGATGCTGAACATGTTTTTCATGCATTTATTTACCATTTTCATTTCTTCCTCTAAGAAGTATATGTTTAACTCAGATGCCCATTTTTTGATTGGGTTTTTAAATTTGGGGCAGTCTAATGTTTTTCAATTCTTTGTATGTTCCTAGATATAAGTCCTTTGAGGGACAACTCCCTAAATTTTTCCCACTCTGTGGGTTGTCTTTTCACTCTATTGGTAATTTCTTTTGCTTTTCAAATGCTTTTTAATATGATGAGATCCCAGGGGTTGATTCTATGCAGAATTTTCTGTGAGATCGGGATTTTGCTCATGAAATCTTTGACTACAAATATGTTTTCAAGAGTTCTACCTGTTCTCTATTCTAGAAGATTTAGTGTTTCTGTGTCAATATTAGACTTTTCATCTGTTTCAATTTTGGTTTAGTCCGTGCTGAAAGACATCGGGTCTAGTTTTAATCCTTGGCCTGTGGAAAACTATTTTTTCTAGCACCATATATCAAAGAGGCTATCTTTCCTCCAGTGAACATCCTTGTCCCCTTTGCCAAAGATAAAGTGGCTGAGTATATTTGGAGTGGTTTTCTGGATCTTCTAATCTGTTCCATTGATCCTCAGGTGTGGTTTTTGTGGCAGTTGTTGTTGTTTGTTTTCACCACTACTATGCTATTTTTATGATGGTGGTTTTGTAGTATAATTTCAAGTCAACCATGTCTTGTCTCCTTACTTGCCTTTACTGCTCAGAATTGCTTTTCCTATCCTAGGTCTCTTCTGCTTCCAAAAGAATTTTAGAAATATTTTCTCTAGTTTTTTGAGGTATGTTAATGGTATTTTGATTGGAATTGCAATAAGTCTCTATAGCAATTTTGGTATTACGGCCATTTTTACTATGCTGCTTCTTCTTATCTATGAGCAAGAGCTATCTATACATTTTGTGTTATCTTCTTCAATGTTCGTTTTCAGAGTATTGGAATTTTCAACACAAAAATATTTTACTTTCTTTATTAGACAGATTCCCAAGTATTAATTTTTTAATGCTAAGTGTGTGGTGTCCCTAATTTCCCTCTCAGTGCATTTGTTGCTTGTGTACAGAAATACTATTGATTTCTGAGTGTTGGCTTTGAGCTGTTACTGAATTTATTTATTAAATCTAGAAACCTTTTGGTGGAGTTTTTGGGGTCTTCTGCATAGAGGATCAGGTCATCTGCAAATAATGATAATTTAACTTCCTCCTTTCCTATCCCTATTCCTTTTATTTCTTTTTCATATCTATTTAATTTGGCTAATGTTCCCAAAATTGCATTAAATAGGAGAGGTGAGAGTGGATATCCTTGTCTTTTTCCTGTTTCTAGAGTGAAAGTTCTAAGTTTTTGATTGTTTAGTATGATGTTGGCTATAAGTTGGTCATAAATGGCTTTTATCAGACTGAGATAAAGACCATCTACTCCAATGCTCTAGAGGATTTTTATCATGAATTTGTTTTACACTTTGTCAAGTGCTTTTTTTGCATCTACTGAGATCCTTGTGTGATTCTTTTCTTTGGCTCTGTTGATATGATGTATTACAACTATTGATTTACATATGTAGAACCATCCCTGTGTCCCTGGGATGAATCCTACTTGATCATGGTGAATAATCTTCTTGATTTGCTGCATTCTTTTTTTCTTTTTCTTTTATTATTTATTTATTGATTGATTGATTGATTGATTGATTGATTTTTGTACCAGAGATCAAACTCACGACCTCGTGCCTTTCAGGTTCTTAGTTACTTTTCACTCGTTGCTAAGACAAAATACCTGACTCCCACAGTTAGGGAAGGAAAGGTTAATTCTTACAGTTTCTTGGGAGTTTCAGTCCATACTCAGTTGGCTCCAAGGCAGCATGGCATGGCGGGCAGCCATTCATGGCAGCAGCAAAACAGCAAGGCACACTGGCGAGAGAGAAGAGAGTGGAAGTGAGCAAAAGGAAGACCCACCTCCTTTACACTGTATCTCAGCTCCATCCCTGGGCAGGTGCAGCACTCACATCACCAGTCCCGGTGCTAGACAACAAACCTATCACAAGCAAGCACCAGACTCAGCCCCATAAAAAGTATATAAGGACTTGGGGTTATGTAGTATCACCCAATATATAGGCAGTCACTTGTGCCTCTGAGCTAAATTCCTGGCCCTGCATTCTATTTATAAATAGGTTATTGAGGATTTCTGGATCTATATTCATTAGTTCTCATTTTTGGGTGGACCATTCACAGTCTTTGACCCGTAGTTCTCATTTTTGGGTGGACCATTCACAGTCTTTGGACTCAAGCTATTATTTTCCTCCAGCAATGACTTTGGGAGTGTTGCTTCTCTTTAGGTTTCATTAAAGAGTTTCAGCATTAGTGGCATTAGATTTCTAAATCTCTTGTAGATTTCAGCAGTGAATACATCACTGCTTTTCTTTGTTGGTAAGTTTTTAAATTACATTTTCAATGTCAGTGACTGATATTGGGCTGATTATAATATTTATATCTTCTTGATTCAGTTTTGGCAATTCATATGTATCTAGCAATTTGATCATTTCTTCTGTGTTTTATATCTTATCAGAATACAGGTTCTCATACTAAGTATTGATGATTTTCTGGATTTCTACAGGATACATTGTGATTTCACCCTTTTATTCCCAATTCCATAGTTTTGAGTTTTTCTTTCTTTTTTCTAATAAGGTTGGCTAAAGTTTGTCAATTTTATTGAATATTTCAAAGAACCAACTCTTTGATTAATTGATTGCTTTTATTGCTTTATTCATCTCCTTTGTATTAACTTCTGCTCTGATCTTTTATGATTTCCTCCCTGGTATAAACTTTGGATTAGATTTTTTTTTTCTTTTTCTAGAAGTCTGTGGTTCACCATAGGGTTGTTTATTTGAGCTTGGTCTGTTTTGCTCATTTGAGAATTCACAGTTATTAATTTTCCTCTTAGGGTTTATGACTTGTCTTGTAACTACAGTACTTTGAACACAAATGATAGATCTGATCCCCACCTTTCTCCCAACCTCCAGCTGCTGGAGTTCCTGAGCTCTGAGAACAATCAGAGCCCATTCCTAATATTTGGCCAAAATGTGACAAACACTCTCCTACCATCCAGGTAACATTGCCCATTGCTGTGGTCATGTACTCAACCATTCTCATTCCTCTAACCTCAAGTGCACCCCCCTTCATGTCATCAAACCTAAACCCATCCTACTAACACCCTTACGTTAGCCATAGAAGACCCAGCTCAATGAACTGAACTTGGACTCTCCTTTGATGTTACTCTAGGATGTCCTACCTGAGCCTCCCAAATTCAGGCTAGTTGTGTTCTTTACTAGGTCGTCGCTGTTTATCTAACAATAATAATAAGTAGTATAATAAGTATTGCTGTTTTCTTATTATTTGATTATATAATTTTATTTTTTCATAAAATAGATAAACATTCACAATTCTAAAAATCTTGGTGAACTGAAACCTTTAATGTAAAGTCTGAGTATTGCTTAACCTCAAATTTGAAAATAGTGAACTTAGAGAAAGTATTTGCTGAAAACACATTCTTTTAAAAGTCAATTTCATAGACAAGGCATTTGCATTAACAATGTATCTTTAGTGGAACTGTTACACCACAGTATTTTTTAAAAACTATTATAATTAACCTTTAGAAGTTATATGTTTGTAGAAAATATAGAACTGAGACATTATTTTCAAAAATTATGTTTTATCTAATTGATGTATTTTTGATAGTTTTGTCAAATTTCAGAACACTTTTCTTCATCTACTCTGCTCTAAAATTTTACTAAGATGTTTTGGATAGCAATTTTTAGAAGAGGCACTTTTAATGAGTAGATTCTGAAAGAAGTTAAATATGACTAGATTTGTTCTGTCTTTCTTTTGGGGAAGAAGGATCTATGGCAGAAAAACCTGTACAATGACTTCAAGAGGTCTCCACTTGTTGATAGTGCTTTATATTAATAATCCTTTGGGGTTGATGTTAAATGTGACTACTGGCTTCCAGTGAATTCATGAGCATTAATATTTAATTTAAAGTTAGGTAGAAAACAATTATGACCCTGTCTTACCATGTTATTTTCTGTTTAGTGATATTAGCATTTTGATCTAAAATGTTCCCCAACTTTCTTATGTGTTCAGAGGAAGGGTTTTTACATTATTGCATCATGGGGGCACTATTCTCATTAGTGGATTAATCTGTAATTTAATATGCTGCTAGAAGTCAGTGCCCTACTGGAGATGTGTGTCACAGGTGGTTTGCCTTTGGAGGGTAGAGTTGTTCAGTGACTCTTCTTGATTTTCTGTTCTTGCAAGCCATGAGTAGAGACACTTTTCTACACCAGGCCCTTCTACCATGCAATTTCTTCATGGAGCCAGTCTGACTACTGATTGAACTCCTCAAAATGGAAAGCAAAATAAATTTCTCCCCCCTTATGCAGTATATAGCAGGTATTTTGTTCTATTCATGAAAAAGATAAGTAATAGATAATGTCTGCTTTTAGGAGAAGGAAGCTATTATAATGTGAGTGCCCTATAAGGAGTTTTACAGATCAGGAAGTTGATAAGAGCCAGGTATCGTGGTTCATGCCTCTAACCTCAGCACTCAGGAAGCTGAGGCAGAAAGATTGTTGCTACAAACTGAGCTCAAGGCCAGCTTTAGTTGCATAGGGAGAGCCTGTCTCAAAGTTATAAAAAACAATGAAAAAGAAAAAGAAAGAAAGGAAAGAAGAAGCTGATACAAATGTTTGGAGTTAGTTAGCATGTGAGCTTTGCTAACAGTTTTGTGACTGTTGACAGTTTTGTCAGCTAGCATGTGAGCTTTCCTGATAGTTTTGTGGACTTGAATCTTTTCATCTCAATCACTAGTGAATGAGAATCTTTAGTCTCCCAACAGCTTGGAAGTTGATTCTCTCTAGTGATACTTTAAGGTGTTTGTAGCCTCAGTCAATAGTTTGATTGCATGTTTAGTATCAACCCTATATAAGTTAACTTTCTCATTGTTGGACAAAATGCCTTGCACTTTTAGTTGAAAGAAGAAAAAAGGTTCATTTGGCTCATGGTTTCAGAAGTTTCAGTTCATGGTATTCTGGTTCCAAGTCAAGAACATCATGGCAAACAGGCATGGCAGAGCAACATCATGGTATCAGGGAAACAAAGGAGGTTCAGGAATTGTGCCATCAAGGAAAGGGACACTAATTAGAAGTAGACGCTGAGATCATGCCCCCTTAATTACCCAGAAACATCTAGAGATGTATTTTGCTCATCTGCTATTGGTGTTTTAATCCAATCTAGAAGGCAATCTCAATTAAAAGTAACAGACTTGTAAGCTACAAGAACCTGTGCTAACACAATTAATTCCTTCACAGAAGACAAGGTGCATGATTGCAATTTTTAAAATTTTAAGACTTTCAGTATAAAATTGGTTACAAAGCAATAAGAAGCTAAAACAAACGTAAATTATGTTTTCTGTTTTGTCAGTTTGTTTCAAAAATCAGTTTTTAGAAAAGGGAAAGCAGATATATTTAAGTTGAAAATAGTACTAATTACTGCACTGGAGCACATTTTTGTAGTCATTTTGTTTCTTGTGGGGGTGCTAACCAAAGGTATGTATGAGATAGATATGCAGAGTTATGGGACTTTTGGAGTCACATGTCTAAAACCTCCTGGAATGCATGTTAGAAATTGAAAGGTAGACTACTGGGCCACAAGTCTAAGTAGGATCAAAGTGCATCGCTTAAGGAATGAATGCTCTGGTCTTTGTCTTCCCCATACTCCGATTGATTTATCACATAGCTTGGTCTCACAGTCAGTTGTTTACAGGTCACCCTGAACAGCCCTGTCCTTCCCCTGTTCCCTACATGACTTCTAACCCAGATCCCCTTCTATTTTCTTTTTTTTTAAGAGAAAAAAGAATATAAATAACAATAAAGCAGTTCCAAAACATCTGAGTAAGGAGAGTTACAATAATTAATACATTGCATATTGTTGCCTTTGTAGTAGTTATTCAGAGTACAAGATATCGGTATATCATGTCCAAACAACATTAATACAAACCTTTCTTTTCAATGAACTAAAAGAAACTACTTTATCTTGTGTATAGACAAATATATTTCCTTTTTCTCATCCTTTGTTTCTCCTTTCCCCTTCTTTTCAAGTTCTGTCAATATAAAGCACAAAGGCTTCAGGCCCGGGCTATCTTCATGATGCTTTCTCAGGCTGAGGGGTCTTGGATAAGGGCAGCACCTCTGAGCCCTCTTGGAGTTTGGATGGGACATTGACACCAAGTCTTTCATTCTTGGTTCTGTGCCACAGTTGTAAACTGCAATAGCTTCTTGCAGGCCTAGGTTTTTTTTTCCTTTTGATTTCAATAATAAAGATGTTAAAAGTATTTTCTGCTATAAATAGTGCATGTATGTCAGTGCAAAAAGGAGCTTTAGCATCTAGGAGTTGTAAAAAAGAAACAGTGAAGAAACTGAGCTATAATTTTTCTCTGATCATTAATCTTTGTTATGATATTGAGTTGCACAATGATTCCTTGAAGTAGTTTACCTTTAAAAAGACGTCCACTAATATTCTTTTAATAGTAAAACATAATATAATTACACTTTAGTTTTTGTTTGGTCTTGGTTTTGGTATTTGATCACACTGCTGTTTGCCCTAGTTGGTCAAATTGCTACTGGATTCATTTAGTGATAGTCTGTATTAGGATGAAGAAATAAATTTCCTGTATTACATCTTTATATTACATTTATTTGCCCCTAGATCAAATTTTTTAATCCTCTGACTCTCAGAATTCAATGTTATGCCAATTAATAATTAGTTCTCAGCTTTCATTCCACTCTTCTACATTTTACTTTTCCAGTTCACCTCTGTGAATCTCTCGCATCAGCGGTCATAGCTGGGGAGACAACTGAGTTTTAAGCAAGAGATGAAATTTTCTCCTCCCGCTGGTTTCCTTTCCACTGCATTTTCTGACCCCTCCCCTTCTTTATTCGCACCACAAATATTTTCCTTCCAGAGCAGCAGCTGAATCAAATTTTCACAAACAAACAAACTCATTGTACTTTTTTGGGAGCAGCAGCACTAACTGGAAATACTTCTTCTTTGGCGGTCAGACCCCTGCTAGGAAGGATTCCTCCAAGAGTCACATTGCAGGCTGAGCAGAACCCTCTTCTCAGAGAGAAGAATTTCAATTTCCTGGAACCCCTTCCAGTCAATGCCTAAATTTTCATCATTCTAACCTCTTCCCTTTCTTCTTTCCATCTGGGGTAAATACTGCTACTTAAGGTTGCTAATTTCATAAAGCCTAAGATCTAACCCTTTATATTTATGTATCAGTTGATACTTAGTTAACAATATAATAATTGAAATGAATGTAATTACACTAAATTCCTTCTGTGCATTGTCCTAATGAGTTTCTTGTCTCTTAAGTGGCCCTTGTTTAATAAAATTGCTTGGTTTGTGAACTTTAAACTCTTAAAATGATTTTCATAAAAAGCACTTAAATCTATGCCAATAAACTCAGTGTCCAGGGTCAAAGCACACAGAGTGGCTTACCCTATGAAATAAACAATTACAAATACGTTTATATGTGTTAAAAGAGTACAGTAAATATTTCCCAGTCACATTTACTCAGGAAAGTCTTACTCTATAATGTTTGCATATTTTAACATGATTTTAAAAATAATTTCACATTGTAATGTGTAATGCCAACTTAAAATTGGTTTGCTCTGATAGGTAATATATTTGTTAAATATTGTTGGTTTTCATTCAGATACAGGAGCTAAAAAGAAGACTGATTTTATCCTATAATTCCAATATTCAAATGTAATTTTATTCTTTGAACAAAACTTCATAGTTTAATAATGACTCTCAGATTCATAACAATACATTCTTCAGCATGCGCACGCACGCATACACACACACATGCACGTACACACAGATTAAAGTTTTTAGTTTTTGATTGCTTCCGCAAAATAATTAATAGTCACATGTCAGAGGGTTTCTAACACAATACAGGAATATTAACAAGAGAATATTGATTAACTTTTCTCTTGCTTTTGTAACTTCAGGGTGTTCTAAAAACTGTTCAAAGGTATTATCTAAATTTAAAAATTTAAATAATACAATATGTGAATTATTTGGTATGATATGTGAATTATTTTTTCATTGCTTTAAGTGGTATTATGTTACTAATTATGTTTATAAATTATATTTTCAAATTTTCCACTTAATACTTAAACTTTGAAATTTGAAGTGCTTTATATAATTAATTAAATATCACATTACATTAAATTATAAAGATAGCTTTGGATAAAATTATATTTACTATTATTTCCACTTGACAAACCACATGACATTTACCACATTGAGGTTCTTTCCACGAACAGTTATTGTCACATTTTCCTTTTCTGACTCCCTGATAAAAAAGTAGCCCACCATCTTACTGAGATTAAGTTTCCTAAGACAGAATCCTTGATTCTAGCATCTCCTAGCTTGGAATAACTGTCAAGCATTTCCTTCTTTGGATCTGTATTATTAAGAGTTTGTAATAGTAATTGTTATTTTGTAACTTAATAATTTATAGTTGTAAGAAAAGAGTCAAAACATGTAAGAGCAGTATTTCAGCCACTGGCTGACATTCTTTCCTCTCCACATCAGTGCTAGTTTAGTACACTGCGCTTAATCTGGGAGTGTGTACTAAAAATTGCTGACCTCATTTTCTCTGAGGTTATCCTTTATCACTACTGTAATTTACTTGAATCATTTCTAGCTCAAATCATAATATATTGAGGGGGTCATTTGCCAATTTAAAATAGAATCCCATAATCTCTGTAATCTCTAAAACTGTGTTTGTTAAGTGATCAATCCAGAATGTGTATTAACTTAATTGATTTGCTTGTAGGTATGTCTTTAAAAAAGTAAAAAATGTTACAAAAAGTGGTATATTTTTCAGTACATATCTCCATATATTATGGATTTTAATATATTCTTTTACTTGAAACCACTTGCTTTATTTATTCATTATATTTCCTTATCAGTCATGTTTTTAAATTTCATACTTCCTTTGTATAGTGTACTTTCAGTAATATTATTTTATAATAACTTTCCAATGAACTCATCTGAAAAAACAGCACTTTAAATTATTTAATTTTTATCTTTACCTTTGTTAAAATAATGTGTAGTAGGAGTTAGTTGTAATATCTGCACAATTTTTTCCTAAAAACTGCCTTTCTTAGAAGAATGAATAAACCAAGAACAAAAGTAGAAAAAGTATGGATGGTCTTAAGGTCTCATTAGCAAGAAAAAAAATCAGCAATTCCAGTGAATGAGTAAAAAAAAAATATGGTACCCATGCACCATAGAACATTATATATTCATTATGAGTATTGGCTTCTATTGAACATCATGTTCGCATCCAATGGTTCAAACTGGGTGATATTATGTTATATGAAATATGCCAGCCACAGAAAAGAAATACTACACATTCTCTTTCACACCTTGAAGTGTGAAAGATAAATAAAGTCAGTCTTGATTTCTAATCATGGTAAACAGAAGATGGGAAGGGAAGGTGAAGTTGGTGCCCTCTTCCTGTGTCTGCACAGGTAGGAAGAATGAGTGAGTTTCCTAGGTCTGATTTGTAAGGCAATAATCCTATACTGGAGAGCTTGGTCCCTATGCCTTAATTGTATTCCAAAAGGTCCTGTTTCTAAATGCCGTTACACTGGGATACCCAATTCAGCAAGTTAATATTTGATAGGTACAAGTTTTCAGAACATAACACACATTTGGAATCCAGTATACATTCAGATATTTTTTATCCTAATATATTTTATTTCATTCCATTCGCTAGATTTTTTAAAATTGCTAATCATGATTCATTGGCTGATTTTAACAAAAACTGTAAACCTGTTTTATACTTCTGCATCTATCACTGATATGTGCCTAGTAAGGCTCTAATCATTTCCTATGATTGATGATAAATAATTAGGACATCTCATCTCAAATACAACTAGCGATTGCAAACTATGAAACAGAGTTTCCCTTGTTATATATACAGTTATTCTCTAGCCTCAATTTTCAGTTTTTTTCTGAAATTCTCTAATCTTATTTTTTAAATCAGCAATATGTCACCATTATTCTAGTGGGCTAAATGGCCTAGATTTTGCTCTTTCTGTTTTAGTGTAATGCAATATTTTATACATGCATTATGAAATCTAGTGCTTATGTCTTTAACTCATCTAGAGAGATGATGCCAAATAACTACTACACGTCTTAATTTTCTTCTGCTTCTCTCATTTAAGCTAGAATTACTTAATACTTATTTGTTTTTTTTCAGGATGTGACATTTCAAATATATTGAATATTCACTTTGTACATTACTGTTGACCATACACCTTCAATCAACACTTTAATTATTCTTGTAGAAAACAAACTAGGTTTACTTTGCCATTTAATTTTTTTCTTCTATAACTGTATGAGTCACTATACACTGTAACACACTCAACAGAAACTGGAAGAAATTGAGACCTTTCCAAGAGCTTAATCAAAGATCACTATGTGTATTTTTAAAAATTGACAGGGCTTTTTTGTGTTAAATTTATGGCTGTTACTTAAAAATATGGAAGTCTGAAGAAGGCAAGAGAACAAAGGAAATTAAAGCACTGCATAATAATGTGAAGTGGAAACAAGTACTGCCAGATTGAAAAACATTTATATGTATATTATTTGGTACAAAGACAGATATATTTACACATTGTATGGGATGTATTTTTAAAGTATTTCCATGAATAAAGACAATATATACTACATCACATCCTGTAGATTATGGGGAATGTTTTCTAAAGCTTAATAGGAGATTTAAAAAGGAAGAACTTTTTGAGTATGATGAATTATACTCAAAATTATACCACTTTACAGATTTCAAGATAGGGACAATGACATCATACTTTATTGCATTTTTTCACAGTGTTATTATAAGACATTAAAAGACAAACACCAAAGGATTTAATAGTCCATAATATTTTCAGTTCATCAAAGTTCTTAAAAGTATAAAGAAAGTTCAACTTTCCATCTTTGCATTTTTACCTTTTATTAATTCTACCTAAACATTGTACCAGTTATGAGCCAAAATGTTTAAATATTTCATATTTATACATTTGTACGCATAATATATACTCTTCCAAAAATGTATGAACACTTCAATAAAAGAAAAACTTGTATAAACATTTTAATGCTGAATTATTGACATATCATGAGATTAATACAAGTTATCTTTGGCCTCTACACTTGCAAGAGGTACTCAAAGTAGTGGCCATCATCTTCCAGACGTTTATAAGTATGGCAAACTGCTGCTTGGGTAACCTTTTCATTGAGATTGGGCCAGCAGTTTAGTGGGTTTTCTCAGACATATGACATCCTCTTGGGTAATAACATCTGTTGAAAAAGCAGTATTTTTCTTTTCCTGATGTGTGTATACATTTTTGGCAGTCTCTGATTAAAATTTGGTATTCTAATCAACTTGATCACATATGGTTAATTCTTGATTTTTGTAATATTACCACCAAAATGTAAGTAACATTAACTTTTTACCAATTTTCATCACTGATGCAAACATGGAAGAATTTGATTTCCAAAATATGAATGAGAAATTTTGACAGCATTCTGGGTAATCCACAAGCTAAATCTCTAAATCTTTTCTGTACTTATTACCACATGACCATGGAAAGTATTACTTTTCTTCAAGTAAACAGATTGAGAAATAACAGAGGTTAGCATTTTATTCAATTTTATTGTATCTAAATACAATAACTATAAATAAAACTTCACGAACACATGTTTAGCAAAGTGTAACATTTAGCTACCCAACACATGCATAAAATATAGAATTACATTTTCCCTCCAAATGTTTTCTAGTGGATGTTTCTAAACACTATCCTTTGACAAATGTAATTGTATTCTGATATCTAAAATCATTAAGTTTAGATCATCTTAATGTTGCATGAAATGTATTCTTCTGCTTGAAGCTTTTTGCTCAGTGATGCTTTGTGTGTTTTTACAAGAATAAACTGACTTTCTTTTAATATTTTGTGTTACGATTATACCATCATTTTTAAGCCTCTTACCAATGCAAATTTGTACTGGGTCTGTTTTCTGACTTTCTAAAATACAGTTACAGCATATAACGTATAAATAAATCCACATGATTATACCAAATTTGTTTTGACCATAGAAACAAAGCAACTCTAAAGAAGAGCAATAGTGTTTCAATCAGTATTTGACAACAGTAGGTAAAGAATTTATCAATCTACATTTCATACATTTATACTTCAAATTAATACAAAATATACTGCAGTTTTAAATATTAAAAGGAAAACATAAAGTAACCTTTCAAAAGCAAAAGGAGGAAATTTTTGAGGCCTAGATCTAGGCAAAAGGTAACTACATGATATAAAATCATGATCTGTAAAAAAAGTTGATTGTACTGGATGGATATTAAAAACTTTTCGTCTGCAAAATAACCTGTTGATATGCAAAGATAAATTGCAGAGAGTGAGAAAATATTTGCAAATAACATATCTAATTTAAGATTAATATTCAAAACCTATAAATAACTCCTAAAATTTAATATTGGAAAATGAATAATCCGAATAAGAAATGGACCAAGTTGCATGGGTTGTTCACCAAGAAGGATGTAAATAAGTACCTAAGAAGGTACTAAATCTCACTAGAATTTAAACAAAAATTAAAACCACAATGACATAGCAAATGATATCAGCATGGCTAAAATAAAAATTCCAATAACATCAAAACACTGGGAAAAGTACAGGCACCAGAGCATCCACGTTTTGCCAGTGAGACTGTCTACCACTGTAATCACTTTCAAAAACAATTAAGTTCTTATGAATGTAAATATGGAAATATTATATCACTGAGTGTCTCAGTTAATTTTCTGTTTCAATAACAAAGTGCAGGAGCAAAATATAATTTAAAACGTGATTTATTTAGTTTATGATTCTGTGGCTGAAAGACCCAATTAGAATGGCCATAGCGTCATGGCAAGGCTTTGCTGGTTGTATCACAACATGATCAAGAAATTGGAAGGGAACCATCCACGTGGAAGAAAAGCCAAATGAGGGTTTCTTGTTTTATATCAACCTGCTTTCCTGAAAACTAATCTAGTCCAATATGATCTCTTCACTTCCAGGAGATGGATATTAATCCCCATCAATGTTTTATCCCCATAACAAATGAGCTTCTATCCCTTAAAAGTTTCATGACCTCAACACCATATCCAAGAGGACCATACCTCCAATACATGAACCAATGGGCAGCAAATCATATACAAACCATAGTATTCAGCAATCTTTCTTTCTTTTTCTTTCTTTCTTTCTTTCTTTCTTTCTTTCTTTCTTTCTTTCTTTCTTTCTGCATTTATTTCAAGACATGAAAATGCAAGCTCATGCTGAAATCTTTACATTAATATTCATGACTTAATTTTTATTAGTCCTGGTAGGGTTTGAGTGAGAGTATCCTAAAATTCTAGAGCTCTGTTGCTGAAGTGAGAGGGTGGTGCTACAGGGCTCCAAGAGGTGGGGCCTAGTGGGCCTAGAGGAGGTCATTGGCCCGCAGAATGAGTTGCAACTTCTCATAGTCTCTCCATCTCTGCTTTATGGCTTAGGGAGTGTTCTCACCATTGCTGCCTCCTGCCCTCATATGAGGCCAAAGTAATATGCTGCTTCATCTTAGATTTGAATCTCCAAATTGGAGTTAAAAAAATGTTTTTTAATTTTATATGCTAACCACCACAGGCATTTTATTGTAGCAATGAGAAGATGACTAATAAAATCTCCAAATATGATACTACCTAAATGTATTTCAACAAGTTAATGTTTAAAATATGATACATTAATGTTTTGAAATACCACCCTGAAATAAAAAGTGATTATACAGACAAGAAATTTAATGAATAAGAGAAAATTATGCTTAGTTTTAAAAATACTATTCTTACAGTGATTCATTCAATGGATCATTTACTTAACATTTGTGAAAACTATAATTATATATGGAAAGAACATATTAGTGTTTGCCAGGTTTTAAGAATGAGAGAAGTGTGAAGATACGTGTAAAGAACAAAAACAGAGGATTCCCTTGGCTGACATAATTGACAATCATTATTTTGATGATAATTCAAAATGTATGATGACGTTGTATCATTATACACATACATGAAATCTAATGAGCTACATGGATGAAATAAATATCAATTTTTTATTTTGCAGATGATACTGGGGTTATTCATGATGGTGAAATTGGTTAAGACTAAGAAGAAGTATTATTTTATGAATCTGCCTTCTTGTGAATCAATAAGAATTTGAAAAGATTAAAAAACTCGTTGGTGCCAGTCTTGTAGATGTCTTTTGGTGAAAATGAATCATATTTCTGTGCATAATTCTGTTGCATAAAATTGTTGAACAATTCTATAAATGAAATTGTTCAACCACATGTATGTGTATAATTAAAATATAGGTGCTGACAACTTTAAAATAAATATAAGACTACTTTCACTGTAAATATATGCTCCAATTCATTCACATTTTTTCACAACATGAAAGTTTTTGCATTTTTCATCTAATTCCTGCTTGTATGTGTGTGATAATATAATATTATAATTTGACTTTGCATTTTCCTAATAATGAACATTGTAGAGTACATTTTCATAGGTTTTTGTATAGTGTAATATGAATTTAGTAAGTTTTCTTGAAGTATTTTCACTGTTTTTACCATCTTTTCTACTTGTTTCAGAAAATAAATTCATGAATATGTGGAAAATAAATATGCTTATAAACAAAGAGTGAGTGAAAAAGAAATTTAAAGGCAAATATAGATATTTTGAAATAAATCAAAATAGAAAAATTAAACAACAAAGCAATACAAAAAAGCAGATCTTATTGGGAAGTTTATAAAAATAAATGCTCATCGGATAGAGAAAATAATGAAAAAAAGCAAGAGGAACATTTCTGATAATCAATCTAATATTATATCTCAAGGAACCTGAAAGAAATAGGACCAAAGTTAAGAAATTTTTAGAAATTATGCAGTTCAAAGCAAAATTCATAAAATAGAGGCCAGAAAAACAATAGAAATGTAATTGAAATATTTTTATTTGAAAAATAAAAATACAAGAAATTAGGGACTGGGGAGTTAACTCAGAGGCTCAAGCAATTGCCTGGTAAGCACAAGGTTGTGAGTTCAATCCCTGGTATTAAAAAAAAAAAAAAAAAAAGACCAAAAAACTGAAATTTTGAGTAACTAAAATTAGAAAAGATTCATATAAAATCAGAAATGAAAAGATAGTCATTATAATTCTTACCACACAATATGCACAGTCATGCAAAAGTTTACTGTGAAAATCTGTATAAGAAACCAGTGGATGAACTACAAAAATTGATAAAATTCCTAGATATATGCCCCTTATCCACATTGAATCACAAAGTAACAGGAAATCTAAACAGACTATTAACAAAAGGAGATCGAAAGATTAAACAAGTCTCATTAAAAACAAGACCATGACTCAATGGCTTTACTGCTAAATTCCACCAACTATATAAAAAACATCTAATATCTATTACTGTAAAATCCTTCAAAGATATTGATAATGAGGGTATGATTTCACATTCATTTTATTTATTTATTTAATCCGGGGATTGAACTCACAATCTCACGCCTGCCAGGCAGGTGCTTAGGCCACTGAGCCAAACTCCTGGCCCTATTCGTTTTGAGGCAGGTTCGCACTATGTAGGTCAGGCTGACCTTGCTCACATTGTAGCCCAAGCCGGCCTCGAACTCACAATGCTCCACCTACCTCAATCTCCCAAGTGCTGGGATTAAAGGCTTGCGCCACCAGCCCGGCTCACATTCATTTTAGAAGCCAGTCTAATTCCACTACCAAAGCTACAGATGCACTACAACAAAAGAAAATTATGGCAAATAGCTCTGATGTATAAATACAATAATCAACAACTAAAATTATAGCTAACAATTCAGTAGCATGTCGAAAGGCTAATTCACCATTTTCAAGCATGATTTACCCCTAGAAAGCAAGAATGGTTTCATATATACACATCTATTTGATATACTATATCAAAGAATAAAGGACAAAAATAATACGATGATGTGAATCAATGTGGAAAAATTATTTGACAAACTTCAACTCCATTTCATGATAAAAGTTTTTGGGGATCGAACTCTCAGCCTCGCTCCTGCCAGACAAACTCTTAAGCCGCTGAGCCAAACTCCTGGCACTGAAGTTTTCAAATAATGAAGCGTGTAAGGAAATACGACAATAGAGTCAAGGTTATGCGTGACAAGCCTATAGTTAACATCATTTTCAATTTTAAGGAGATGAAAGTTCTTCCTCTAAGATTACCAAAAAGTCAATAATATTCACTGTCAACATTTATATTCAATGAAATACTGTTTTAACCAGACCAATTAGCCAAAAGAAATACCATTCAAATTGGAAAGAAAGCTGTTAAATTGTCACTCTTTTTCAAAGGTCATGATCTTTTTAACAAAAAATCCTGAAGATAACATCAAAACTGTTGGAATTAAACAATTTCAGTAAAGTTGCATAACAAAATATCAATAAAATCAGTGAAATATTTATATTTTAACGATGAACTGACAATCCAAAATAGAAATTAAGATTAATTTCTTTCATAATAGCACAAAAATAACAGATAGCTAGTAATAAATTAAATGAAATTAAAATAATAAATCTCTTTTTAGTAAAGATTTCCCATTTCAAATCAGTGTGTTCAGAACATATAATATGATTTCAGTCTTCTTAACTTGTTAAAGTTGTTTTGTGATCTATCACTTGATCTATCCTTAACTATGACTTTATAACACAATAGAAAAGAATATATATCTTGTTGCTGTTGAGTGAAACAGTTTGCATTTTTGTTTGGTCCAATTTGACGAAGGTGTAGTTGAGGATTTATTCTTCCTTATTTGTATTCTATTCAGTTGATCTATTATTAAGAAGGGACAATGAATGTCCCTATTGTTATTGTAATGGTATTTATCTCTAGAGGTCTATTACCATTGACTTTATATATTTAGATGTTCCAAACTTGCAGTTGTGCAAACACATTTATATTTTCCCATACCACAGATATACTTGCAATTGTTATATCTTCTTGAATTAACCTCTGTGTTATTACATAAGGATCATACTCATTTCATTTTACTATTTTTGATTCAAAGTGTCTGATACAAAAATCAGTCTTATTTTCTTTTCATTCTTATTTGCAAGAAATATATATTTTTTTCATCCTTACTCTTTCAAATTATATGTATCATCAAAGATGAGAAAATCATTGGCAACTTGTATTAGGTCTTGCTTTTTTTAATCTATTTAGTCATTTTGTCATTTTGTAAGAGCATACAACTCATTCAAATTGGTAATAATTCCAGTTTATTGATCGGTAAAGACTTACTACTGCTATTTTGTTAATTGGCTTCTGTTTATACATGCCTTATTTAAATTTATTTTTCTAGCCGGGCGTGGTGGCGCACGTCTTTAATCCCAGCACTCGGGAGGCTGAGGTAGGAGGAGCCTTGTGAGTTCGAGGCCGGCTTGGGCTACAACGCGAGCGCAAGACCAGCATGAGCTACATAGTGCAACCCTGCCTCAAAAAACTAGGACCGGGAGTTTGGCTCAGTGGCTTCAGTGCCTGCCCTGGTAGGTGTGAGGTTGTGAGTTTGATCCCTGGTGCCACAAAAAAAAAATTATTTTTCTTTTGCTGTGTTCCTCTTTAAGTGCTTTATCATTTCCTTGTTGATTACATAAATTTTTGCATGCTAAATTTTGATTTCCTACTTTCGATCTTTGTGCAAGGCCTACAGTTCAGTTTTTGCTTTGTGCTTACCATGAGACTTACAAATAATCTTAGAAAATTTTAAAATGATAACAAATTAACTTGGATAACACTTTAAATAACAATTGCAATTTACTCATATGTGAAAATTTTGATACCATAATTTACATCTTTTTATCACTTAGCAAATTATTGTAGCTATTTTTTTGTTGTTGTTTTCTTTCTTTTCTTTTCTTTTCTTTTTTTTTTTTTTTGGTACCGGGGATGGAACTCACAACCTTGTGCCTCCCAGGCAGGCGCTTAGGCCCCTGCCAAATTCCTGGCCCTTGTAGCTATTGTTTTCATGATTTTGTTCTTCGTTTATATTAAATGCAAAAATGTTTAGCAAAATATCACTGGCTTTAGAATATTCTGTATTTCATTATGTACTTGTGTTTATTTTTACATTAAATTTTATATTTTCACATATTTTCATGAAAATAATATGTCCTTTGCTCTTAGTTTACAGAACACATTTTAAACTTCCTTGTAAGATTATTGGATAATGAGCAATTTCCTTAACATTTGTTTGTCTGGGAAAGTCTTCATTTCTTTTTCTTTTTTTATTTGTAAAAGACAGTTTCAGTATTTAC